>JAAGEH010002361.1:0-199911 GCA_011751065.1 Lasiurus cinereus | reverse complement strand
TATTTCGGGGAGGAGGAGGAGGAGGAGGAGGGGGTTGGTGGTGGTGGTGGGGGGGCGGCTTGTCTCCAGATTCCAAAACCAAAAGGGGGACTCGAAACTGGTAAATACTTTGGCCGATTCCGCTTGGATTCGAAGGCGAAGTGTGGTGGAGACTGTCTCCTTGGATTGTTGGAAGGGGACTGGGGGAAGAGGAGGGGTCTCGCCCTGTGGATCTGTCTTCCCGAGGGTAAGTCTGGGGCTCTCTTGCGGGGAGGGGGCTGCCGGGGGGTGTGGGTGCCTCTGCGCGGAAGGTGCTGCGGACGCGGTGCCTGTGACAGGGGGACGGCTTTGCGGCTGCCGGGGGGGGGGGCGATGCAAAACCGCCTCGCGCCTCTCCGGATGGATGGAGCTTAAAAAACCCTGTGTTTTTGCGTGTGTGTGTGTGTGTGTGTGTGTGTGTGTGTGTGTGTGTGTGTGTGTGGCGTCGGTGGGGAAGCCCAGGCGCCCTCCAAGCTCTCAACTTTTCATTGAGAATCTCTCCGCCGGGAGATCCCTTTCGGATGCGGCGCGTTCCTTCTCCCGGCGATACTTTCCGGAGGAGGAGAGGCTGGGGATGCCCGGGAAGCCTGCCTGCGGCGCGGGGCGCGGGGCGCGGGGAAGCCCCGGCGAAAACCGCGCTGCCTCGCGGGTCCCGGTGGCTGCGGCGGCGGCGGCGGCGGTGGTGATGGTGGTGGAGGCGGCGGCTTCTCGGGGAATTTTGCAGCGGGAATTGGCCGTTTTCGCATTGTCTCCTCCGCCTCCCCCTCGCGCAGCCCACCGCGAAAGGGTTACAGGGTCACCGCCTGGGACAGAGACAGAACTCTGAGTGGCCGGCCACACACATGTTGTCTTGGGATTCAGGGGCACGACTTTGCGGATGACCGTCCGAGGCAACTTTCTCGAGTCGGACGAGTCCTGCGCGGACAGGCGCCGCAGCCTTCCTGCGCGGGGCCCGGGCCGGGGCGGGCGCGGGAGGCAGCTGCATCGCCCAGGCGTCCCGGCCGCGCCGCCTCCCGGCTTTTCCTTCCGACCGAGCGCAGCGGCAGGCAGCGCGCCTTCCCCTTTTCTTGCAGCAGAATTCAGGGCAATTTCTTTTTCCTTTCTTTTCTTTTTTTTTTTTAAAGAATATTTTCTACCTCGAGAAAAAGCTCATTCTTATTTGCAGAAGGAAAATGCGTTTTAGCAGACATTAAAGTTAATCACTCCAAAGGAGTGAATATTAATTGAGTTAGGGAACTAAAAGTTGCTTTGGAATCAAAGGAAAGCCTGTCATGCTAAACCAGCTTTGGCATCCACCTAGGTTTGGAACAATAACATAAAATAAAATAAAAAAAAAAAAACAACAAAACGATTCATCTGAAATATGTACCTGGCTATATAGATATGCAAATAGGTTAATGGATATGTTAAGAGGTTAATGAGCACCCCCATCCTTCTGACAGGACAGCATTGTAATTTTAGTTGGCTTTTTAAACGTAAAGGCAATTCTTTATATTTTAAACCTTCAGACATGCACATGCATTAGAATAAAATGGAGATAGATTACTCCTTAAACTATAAAATAATGTGCTGTGTACATTTTAATCTTTTGAAGAAAAGCATCAAATGTTTTTTTTTTCAGGGAGTTCTGTTTACGGATTCTGAAATGTACGTTAGAGACATTTGTGGTTTTAGCATGGAAGCCTCTTCATTATTTGTGAACTCATTAGAAGGCAACTCCTCAATGTCATCTGAAGCACCCTTCCTGCCAGTGCTTACCTCAGGCAATAGAGGTGCACCCGGCATTTTGGCATTAAAAGGGGAGCTCGCCAAACTTTCTTCCTGGCTGTGTGTGTGTGTGTGTGTGTGTGTGTGTGTGTGTTTCTTAAATCTAAATCTTGAGACAAGAACATGTTATTTCTTTTTCTTTTCTTTTTAAGATGCAATAGCAAAATATATAACTTGTCTCCCAAGAATTCTACAGGGGAAGTTAGTTTTTATTTCTGCAGACTTTGTGTAAGCTTGTCTCCAAATGATAGAAATACCAAAAAATCATTTCTACAAGCCCAGTGGTTAGTTTTAAGGAGGTATCTGAGTGGCTAGGTTTGCCTTTTATTTTGCACAGCTGAGTCACATGGTTTCTTGTGCAGTGTGAACCAGAAGAATGGATGTTCTGTGTATTGGTACATTTCTAGCTGCTGATTCTAGCTACATATAGTCCATTAAAATTTAACACCTTTTAGAAAAATTAAATCAATAAAACAAGGCAGCTAGTAAATAACATATTGAATGATCATGTTAAATAAATAGTGAAGGTGAAGAGGAGGTAGTCTGGGATTTCTCTTATTAGGCCAAAAGATAATATAATGTTGATATGAAAGTAGATGAAGAACATGGAACATGAAAAAAGGAGGTCCTTTTCAAAGTTAATTTGCATATTTTGCAATCTTTGAGCCAGGGATTATGACATGTCCTATAGTGCTAAAGAAGAAAATTCAGCCTTATATGCCTTTTCTTATTTGAACAATATTTTTCTTTCTCAAGGATAGTCAGTACTTCCTACTCCCAATCCCATTTTCTTTTGGCAGAGGGAATGAAAAGGGGAAAGTTTGGCCTACCCTTTGATTTCTATAAACAGATTCTATGCAAAACTTTGGTGAACTTTGTAGGTGGTAAATTCACTGTGGAAGGTCAATAACAATGAAATAAACAAAACTAAATGCCATAAAAGTTTTTAAAACTGCAGTCAGTAAGTGAAGAGCAATTAGGTTACATAAATGTTCTTCTCCATGAATAGAGAACATTTGCATTGAAAATCTTGTAATTTTCAGTGTGGAGAACTACTGGAAAAACCTGAAGAGTTCACTTAGAAAATTACGTTTTGCTCTACTACATTCAAATGCATATTTTTGTTCATGATTATTAAAAAGAACATGGTGGCTTTTAGCTGATCCAATTTTGCTACCAATAACACAGGATGTGGTAGTTGGGAGTAAAGGAATAGAAGCTCTCAATGAGCCTAAAAACTGCAACCACAGTTTCCAATGTATGTGACAAGAAATAGCATTGGATTCCCCAAAACTTGAAAAATGAGTGTTTCATTTACTGGAGCTTCACTTGACAGCTGCACCTGTCCCTCGAAAGCCTCCCATGTGTTCCAAGTGGCCTAACATACAGGGGGAGATAACACATTTGCTGTAGCTTCCTTTGATTTTGAGATGATTAAATACAGTTAAATGTTATTCTACATTAACTAATTTTTTAAAAAATTAAATTACTGCACCATCAACTGAAAACAAAATGAAAAGGGCATCCTTTTTTTAATGATTGGTAGATGTTTAACAAATGGAATCCTCGATGCAAATCTCTCATCTCTTTTGCTTTATTGAAAATGCAAAAAAGTTCAACTTTCAGTTTTAAAATTTTAATTTTGATTATCTCAATTTTGCAAAGCTCATAAAAACTGAAAACAACAACAAACAAAATAGTGAGCACTCATGATGGATCTAGAGTCTCATTTTTAACACGTTTTCAAAGATAATTAGAAATGTTTTGAAGGAGCTAACCGCTTGATCTTATGGGATAGCAACATTTTCCAGTATTTTTAAGAATGATTCCTTAACAGTAACAGGTTTGATTACTTTTGCTTTGTTATTAATGAAATCATATTGCCAATATCCAATATTGCTATAATGATATGAATTATCCCTGCCTTTAAGATTCCCCTTGCCCACTGCCCCCAAAACTATACCTATTTGGTAGCAAATCTATGTGAAAGGGAGAGTGCCAACTCTAAGCTTCACTGAAGTCAGGGAAAACTAATAAATCACTCGAGACATTTGAAATGATTAAACATTAAACTTTTTGGGGGGGGTTATATGAATTCTTTTTATGACAGTCAATATAATCTTTTCTGAGCCTATTTCCATTGCATGTAAGAGAAATTCTAGTCAATGGCAAAACGTTTTACTGCTGCCATTACTGCAGACTTTATGGATCAGAGATGTGTCAGCATGTTAGCTTTCTCTGTAATGCCTCTTTTGTGTGAAACCTTATGGGCCTTGCAGGCACTCTCTCATTCTGACACTCATAAAACGCTCAAGTCCCCATATTTATTATTTAATTTTCTTCCTATAGATACCAAAAGAGCACTTCAGTATACGAATGTGTAGCCAAAAATTGACAGGCGAGCGTGAATGGGACTAACAAGTTTCAATAATACACATATTAGGAACACTAAAAGAAGTTTAATTAAGGAAAACAAGTTGAGCATGAAATTCATTTTGGAACAAATAGAATCTAAGTTATCGCTACAGATGTAAAGTCAAAAACCACAGTGATGCATCACAGGAAATAAAGTTCCAGGCTGAGACTCCAGTCTACCCAACACAGTTGACATCTTAGGACCCGACTTGAACTTGAGGAGCTTGAGTTTGACTTATGAAATAGAAGGATATATTTTTTTAAATAGTGTTTTCACTTTTATCTGCTTCTGTAGCAATTTTTGTCTGGTATTTTAACTATATATCTAGTCACACTTTTTTGTACATAAACTTGTTCCCTTGAGACAAGCCAGACAGGAACCTCTTCTTTTTCTATAGTCTGCCTTTCTAATACCACCTGTGTCTGCAGTTAGAGCTACCAGCTGAAGCCCATGTCATTGCTTTGGTTGTGCTGTAAGGGGTGTTTCAATATGAAACGGGTTTATCTATCTTTTACCTGTATCTATAATTCTGTTTAATTTTTGGCATAATCTAGAAAATAATTCAGTTTATCTATTCGTTTGTTTATTTGGTAGTAGCAATGTGTTTTGGGAGGCAAAGTTAGGGAGGAGATAGAATATCAAGAAAATATTTTCCTAGAATGTGGTGTGGTTTTTTTGTTTTGTTTTGTTTTTACATTTTGTCTGTATCTAAATAATATAGTAAATTTTCAAAAGAGTGAAAAAGTCAGGGAATAATATAGATGTCTTTAGCATATGTTTCTCAACCTCTGCCTTTTTGAAAACATCCAACTGATGT
This sequence comes from Lasiurus cinereus, assembly GCA_011751065.1. Lineage (NCBI taxonomy): Eukaryota > Metazoa > Chordata > Mammalia > Chiroptera > Vespertilionidae > Lasiurus > Lasiurus cinereus. The sequence goes on along the minus strand of JAAGEH010002361.1, from coordinate 194,893 downwards.
ACAATTTATTCCTGATGCAGATGCTTGGCATCACTTCTATCTACCAGTAGTTTTTACTCCCTTGACACATCCAATGAATGTTGAGTCTTCAGAAAAAAATGTTAATTTTAGTATTTCAGCATAAATTGAAAATTCTTATTGCCTTAAAAAAAGTTTTGATGAATACATTTTTATTGTCATATGGAATACTTACTATACTTAGAAATCCAAGGTAATGTATGAAATTAATGGACAATGATTTGATGAACATTAACTTGGGCTTGTAACAAGTATAATTTCCCCCATACGACAATCACTTCTCTTATGACAGAACCAACAGTGATAAGTACATACGACATTGACTAACAGTTGTCACAAAAGTGATACTTGAGTCATTTAATAGTTAACCATAACACTAGAAGGAATAAAGATTCACTTCAGTAACCATTATGTTTCAAGTAACTGCATCTGTCATTTTTAATTTACATCTATATTACTTAGCTGTCCAGAACTTTACATGCAAGTGACAATGTTATCTATCCTTTTTCTTGGGTAAAGAAAGTCACCAGTTTCATTACCTCTTTAACTGTGCCAAGTGTTCTAATGTATATGCTACCATGAGACTGATACTGAAAGTGCCTATTATTTAAAGCTGCAGTCTTTAAATAACATTTGAATATTAAATGAATGTACAAAGGTAAAATATTGTACGTAATGAAACAATATTGTAGTAGCAGTGATGGCAGGGATTTCTGTCCGGTTTCTCAGAGCTGTGTGTTTCTCAGCAGCACCTAGACAGTGACTGGCACATTACTGGTGACCAATAAATACTTGTTAAATGAATGAAGAGACCTGGCTTTAGCCTTGCTTGTTACCTTTTTGCTTAACAATTGGTTTCTTCATTTCTGCTTTAATTTTTTCTTAAATAAATGATTTCTTATTTGAATTGATAGACATTTTGAAGTTTTGTGCAAAACCCCAAAGTAGAAAAGAATATATTTAAAATATTGCATTTTAATCAGATAAATAATAATTGACATTTTTTAGTGAGTTTTGTACAAAATTTATTTAACTTATTTAGATAGATTATTTTATCAAGACTTACAAGTATAATATAATTATTTCTGGTTATAATTTACCAAGATGTACATTAGAATTATTTTCTGCCATGAAAAACAATGTGATATTTCAAGGAATTTGGAAACACTAAAAATTACTTCAAACACTTAGAACTTGGATAGTAAGATCTAAAAATATAATGAAGATTGCTATTTTGGTCATGATTTATGACTTAGAAATTTTTTTGAAACACTTTTTGATTCCCAACTCTTTATTAGATAATTTTATTTAAATGGTGAATTCATCTAGCAATTAATATTCTATGTGTATATTAAATCCTTGTGAATATCTATTCATTGGTGGTCTGTTACACAAGTGGCCCGTGAATAGAACATTGTTTTGAATCTTGCTAGTATAAGCACTGGCAGAACTGTAATATGAAGTGCAATAAGAATGTGGATATCTGAGGAAGATTACAGTGTAATATTCTTTAGCCTTTGGGGTACTGGTTGAGCTCTAAGCCATGTCAGGAATGACAGGAAGCCATTATTGTTGTTTGGTGCCTGATGTGAAAGGAGTTGGTGGTTTTAGTCCAATTCCTAGTAGACACTTACTTCTTAAACAATAGTCACTATAGTATTTGGCAATTCCAGCAGAAGCCTGGGAGTGAATGGACACAAAAGTTTAACTACCGTGTCTCTGCTAATCATCCTCCAAGGGGTCAAGATTGACACACCCTGGCATAGGGCCATACTGAGAAACTTAGCACTGCTTCTGCCAAAGTTGTAGCTATTCTCTGGCAATAAGGGATTTTTTAAAAAGAGGACTTTAATTAAGCAGGGCTCCAAGATCAGCGATTCTCCACTATTCCCAGGCATAGCAACACACTAGAAACAAAATAAGCTTCAATAGTAAATTAAGAATATAGAACTGCTGTTAGGTTGTGCTATCTTATCTATAAAGCCACTGGCAGACATAAATTTAAGTTGCTTCTGGAAGCCATGATTTGTGACCCAAAGGTTGCCCCTTTCAGACCAAAGCATCAATTTAACATGAAGGGAAATAATCAACTCTACCTGGCTGTCTCTCCTAAGCTCTTGAGTGGTTCTTCATTTTCTTCTGGGTGATCACAAGGCTGCCAATTGGTTTTCAAAATGCATCCCACAGTAGTTTACACATAGAGTAAAATGGTTGCCCAGGCTTTTTAAAAAATAAAATAAAAATTCAACATTCTGTCTTCTTGATTCCTGCCCCTCACCCTGTTTCACCTTCTGAATCCTTGCCAGTCAAGACTTCTAAGTACAGTCTAGATTTAACAATTCATATTTGGAGATTCTATCTGAGAGTAGGTTCATAATAAGTGAAAAGTAAAACTTACTGTATAGAGTGAAAGGTTAAATAACTTGTTTCCGCTGCTCCCTAAAAACAAAACAAATAAGACACTCTAATATTTATCCTGTTTCAGAATTTACCAGGTGACCGAAAAATAAACAGGAGCACCTGGAGATATAGGAAACACTCATTTATTTCCAGATATACTAGTACCTTGACTCAGGGGAGCCTGTTTGCAAATCCCGAGCAAGCCAATATGGAGGAGGCTTTCTCTTCACACCCTTTAGTTTCTTTGTGTCCCGAATATGGATCAGACTTCTGGACCTTTCCTGGGCTTTGCTAAAAGCTCTGTGTGTTGGGATTGGATATGTGAGACTACACCTAAAGGCCTGGCCTGGCACCAGCTCTGATTACCCCCTCCAGGGGTTGTGCATTGTTCATGGTTTATGGCCTCTATCAAATGTGAGTATTTAGGTAAAACAGGTCTTGCAAGACCAGATAATTAAAGAAGGGGCAGTGACTCCACTATAGGCTAACAGGAATGTTCATTAGGGTTACTGATTAACTAGGTACAGAGTCAGGCTGCTGGTCTCCTCCCCCAAAATGTCTTAGTTTCCCCATCAAGCTATTAGTTGTATTGATGGTCATAACAGAAATTCAGTTGTGGGATGTAAAAGGAAAGGCTGTCACTTTGGTATCTTTTTCCTTGCATTGTGTAAAAAGCTGTCATGGTACCTTAGAATCTTACTTTTTTTTTTTTTTTTTGCCAAACAGTAATGGAATTAGCTACCAGTCTATATGGTCACCCATTGCACACACCCCTGCGTGATGAGTTTTCAGTGTGCTTTAATTTGTTTCCCTTGTTTCATCCCCTCTTGCTCTAACGCTAATTAAGATAATGCCATTGTCACAGAGGTCAGTCATCACAAGTATATTTTTAAAAATCTGAGGGTAGGGTTGCTTGATGAAAAGTAATAATGAATAAGTGAAATGTTTCCACTTATTTGTATCAAGAAATATTTTCTGATGACCTACATCAGAAACAAATGATTTGTTCTGGGGAAGGTTAGTAAAAACAAACAGTTCAAAAGGGATAGTTTCTTTTTTGAAGAGTGAGGCTAATTTGATCATGTTATTTTTATGATTATAATTCTTCTCAGACTTGGGATGCGATTTCACATTTTCCCTAAAGTGGCATAGACATTATTGACTTGTCCTCTCCTCTCCAGCCTGTTGCCACACTCTTCTTTCAAGTCACACTGGTCTCTTTGTTGTTGGAAAGTCTCTGGTTTTACATCATTTGGGTATTCCCTCTCCTCTGCCTCCACACTCTGTCCTCTGGTCCTTACCTGCCAACCCCTGCTCATCTTTCAGAACCCAGTTTATAGATCACTTCTTCAAGATCACATTCTCACTACAGATCCATTAAATCTTCCCTCAGAACACCCAGCATTATCCTTTTTGGCAAAGCATCATGACTAGATAATTATTTGTATAATTGACTTACATAAAGTTTGTCTTCCTCATTGAACTGCAGTCTCCATGCAAATTAGCACTATTCCTTTTGTTATTTGTAAGTTGCTTCACACTAAATAGTGTAAGGATGAAGAGGAAAGCTGAGTGTATAAGTTGCTGTGATTTAAAACTAATATAGGTTCAGTTACAAGAATAGTGACACATGCTTTGGGGGCTGGGAGAATCTGGAGAACATATACTGATCTTTGAGCCAGGCCTTGAGGAATACTAGCTGGCAAAATCTGAGCCTGGGAAGAGTATTTTCCAGGAAAGAAAGATTTTGGTAAACAAGTTGAGCCCAATTCACTGACTACTGCTCCCAGTGCTGTGTGCTGCTTCCATTAGTATTATTTGTTTGTTTTTCCCCACAAAGATAGATTGTCACCAGCTAGAACCTTTGCATATACTCAGGACTTTCCCCCTGGATATTTTAAAAAATATTTAGTTGGTAAATTTTTTCTCCCATTACTGTCAAATTTTAGTGTGCTATTTCTCCTTAGCATTCTATTTTCTCTTACTTTCTCACATGTTTGGAGAAGTTCATTTTGAGTAGAAGTAACCCAAGAAGAAAGAGAACAAATAGAATTGCATATATATATATATATATATATATATATATATATATATATAATTTTTTTTAAAGGAAGAGAGAATGGGATGTACTGGAAAACTATTGAGGCTTGCCTACCTTTATCCTAGAAGGAGGCTATGGACAAAATTGAGAAGGAGCAGGATTATCTGTAGAGTCTATTGATTCTTCTGCCTTATCTCTTTCTATTTGTTAGAATTCAATACATTCACAAAACGGTGTTGTTTTGTTGAAAAGTGTTTCAGTGGCTTTGTATTTCAAATCTTCAATGTAATGATCAACTACCCTGAGATGATAATGATCTCTACTCTATGGTATTAAATGAGACTATGCAGTTAGCTCACTGGATCTACTTCATGCTTAGTTGGTGCAAGCCATTAATCAAGTTATCAGTTAATAAGGGTCATGGCAGGATATATTTGTCACTACTACATTAGTTCTCAATAGCTACATATTGATATGGTCACAGAATGGGCCATGGTACCCCTTGAACTTCTATGTAATCAAGGTTTATAACTTGGAGATTCCCGTCACAGAGCAGATCCTTTGTAATCCTTAGTTCTAAAGATGTGGATTTATTTCTGGACTCCCTATTCTGTTGAATTGAGCTATATGTTTTTATGCCAGTGTCATGATGTTTTTATTATTGTGGCCTTGTAATATAGTTTGATATCAGATAGCAAGTCCTCCAACTTAATGCTTTTTTTCTAAAGATTGCTGTGGCAATTTGGGGCCTTTTGTGGTTCCATATACATTTTTAGAATATTTACTCTAGTTCTGTGAATCACACCATTAGCATCTTGGTAATAATTGCATTAAATCTATAGATTGCTTTGGGGAGTATTGGCATTTTAATTATGTTAATTCTTCCTATCCATAAATATGGTATATGCTTTTACTTCTTTGTATCTTCTTCAATTTCTTTGTTTAGTGTCCTATAAATTTCCTACTACAGGTTTTTTACATCCTTGGTTAAATTTATTATCAGATCCTTTTTTTAAAGCGATTGTAAATGGGCTTGTTTTCTTAGTTTCCCTCTCTGATAGTTCATTATCCTATATAATAAAACAGTAATATGCAAATTGATCATACCTCTGCTACACCTACAAGCCATGCCCACCAGCCAATCAGGAGCAAGTATGCAAATTAACCCAATCAAGGTGGCTGCAGCCACGAAGAGAGCAGGAGGCTTGGGTTTCCCTGACAATGGAGGAAGCAAAGCTTTCCACTTGCCCTGGCCTGCCTTGTTCTCTGCTTAAGGCTACAAACTTTCAATTATAGAAGATAAATAAATCCCAACAAAAATGGACAAACCAGCTGGCTCCCACTCATGCACCAGGCCTCTATCCTATCTAATAAAAGATTAATATGCAAATTGACCATCACTGCAACATACAAGATGGCTGCCCCCATGTGATCAAAGATGACTGCCCCCATGTAGACACAAGATGGCCACCACAAGTTGACCAGCAGGGGAAGGCAGTTGGGAGGGACCAGGCCTGCAAGGGAGGGCAGTTGGGGGAAATCAAGCCTGCAGGGTAGAGCAGTTAGGGGTGACCAGGCTGGCAAGGGAGAGCAGTTTGGGGGAGCCAGGCCTGCAGGGGAGGGCAGTAGGGGTGACCAGGCCTGCAGGGGAGGGCAGTTAGAGGCAAATAGTTTGACAAGGAAGCAGTTAGGCATCAATTAGGCTGGCAGGGGAGTGGTTAGGAGGTGATCAGGCTGGCAGGTGGAAGTGGTTAGGGGTAATCAGGATGGCAAGCAGTTGGGAGCCAGCAGTCCTAGATTGTGGATTGGGCCTAAGTGGACAGTCAGACATCCCTCAACGGGTACCAGATTGGAGAGAGTGCAGGCTGGGCTGAGGGACACACACTCCCATGCACAAATTTTGTGCACTGGGCCTCTAGGTACTGTATAAAAGGCAACTGGTTTCTGAATATTTATTTTGTGTCCTACTACTTTATTAAGTTAATTTATCATATCTAGTCATTTTTTTGGTGGCATCTGTTGATTCTATCTATATAATATTATATTATCTACAAATAATGACATTTTACTTTTTCCTTTACAATTTGGATGCCTTTTATTTATTTTTTCCTTGTCTTGTTGCTGTAGCTAGGACTTCCAGTACTATATTGAATAAGAGTGGTGAAAGCAGATTCCTGTTCCTTGTTCTTGATTTTAAGGAGATGTTTTTAGTTTTAGCCTATTGAGTATGATGTTGGCTGTGTGTCTGTCATATATGGCCTTTATTATATTGTGGTATGTTCCCTCCATTCCCATCTTGCAGAGAGTTTTTTTTTTTAATAAATGGGTGCTCCATTTTATCAAATGCCTTTTCTACAATTAGTTATATGATAATATGATTTTTATCCTTCATTTTTTTCTTATTTGGTGTATCACATTTATTGATTTGTGGTTTTTTTTTACTACCCTTGAATTGCTTAAATAAATCCCACTTGATCATGATCTTTCTAATGTATTACTGATAATTGTAGCATGAATTATTGAGAATTTTAGCATATAGGTTTATCATGGATATAGGCCTATAATTTCTTTATTGCTTTGTGGTGTCCTTATCTAGTTTTGTAATTAGGCTAATGCTGGCCATATAGAATGATCTTGAATTTCTTCCTCTTGAATTTTTTTGAATGGTTTCAGAAGGACAGATATTAATTCTCCTTTGAATGTTTGGTAAAATCATCTCTGAATCTATCTGGTCTAGAACTTTTGTTTGTTGTGAGTTTGTTGTCGAGTGTTCTCCAAATTTATAGATTCAAACTTGGTGCCAGTGCTGGGTTTGAGGTCACTCAGCATATGTCCCAGTCCTTACAAAGGTTAGCTGCCACTCTCTGGGTGCTCACACACCTTTGTGGTTGGGCAGGATCTAGGGCAATCAGCAGGGTGAGGCCAGCAGAGTTTATCATACCCAAGCAGAGGAATATTTGACTGTGTGAAGGGAAGGATCTGCACCTGTCTGGCATATGAGGGAAAAATGTTCACTGTCCTGGAGCCACACAACTCAGTCTGTCTAGATTTTGCCTGAGCTCGATCAAAATAGGATTGGGCCACCAGGATTGGGTGGATGACCCAGTATACCTCCCTGAAGGGGGAGGTATAGGTCAGTCTTGAGGGAAGGTTGAGAGTTGCCTTTGCCTCTGAGCCACACAAGACAGTCTGTCCCATATTCTGGCCAGACCTCAGCAAGGCAGAGCCATCAAAAATTGGGAGGGTGGGGCCACCAAAAGTGTGGAGAATGGGGTTAGGGAGTCTTTGGTGAGGGAAGAGACCAGTCAAGTTCATGGGGAAGTAGGAGGATTAGTCCCCACCCCAAAGTCATACAACTCAGTTTCTGATATTCCCTGAGTCTTCCCAGACCTTTATATCCTGGGCCAGGCAGCTGACTCCTCAGCAGATCACAAACTCCATAGGATAGGGTGACAGGGTATCCAGAGGCTGGGATGTTTGCTATTCCCCAGCCTGATGCCATTTTAGGTGAGTACGCCACACATGAAAGATGGCATCTGTAGTGTGGGAGAAGAACTTTGCTCAGGATCCTGGAGGCTGTTCCTTCAGCTCTTTCCAGAGCCACACATCCCCTTCTCTCTTCATGCTTTTTAATATTTTTATCTGAAGTTATTATATATGATTAAATAGACCTTGTTTTGAGTCTTGCAATGTAGCTGAAGAAGAGCTTGTACTAAAAGTAGGAGTTTCATTTTTCCTTGTTTCTTTTTCTTATGATTGTACTGCTAGTATTTCCCTTAATCCACATTTATCTTGTGGGAAAAACAATCCAGTAGTCTGTTCTGTGAAGGTTACTTCAATTAAAACACGATGAAATGTATAAATCCACCTGTCCAACTCTGTAAACTCCAATATATCACTAAACATTGAAAAAGAACCATAACAACGATAAAATGCCACTGCTGGCAAGCCTACCGCTTTATAGAACTTCACACCTTCTCAAGTATATCTCTAGTGCCTTATGCATCACACAACAAATCATGTGAAGGCACTGGCATTGCACCATATATTCATATTAGCAAAGCATAATATCTTATTTTTTGCTTTATGCCTTATGTAAAATATTATGATATATAGAAGTTCAACAATTTACATCTTTTTCATCATCTTCTGGTGGCTTGTAAGCATACTGCTTTGGGGATCCCTACTCTACAGTATTGCCAGTTTAACTTTTTTTGTGAATTGATTTAATGATACTCTTCCCCTGCTAGAAATATGTAATGACTTTTCATCATCCAGTGAATAAAATCCAAATTATTTAGCCTTTTAATGAAGTGCTTGCTTGATTTGGCTGTAACCTGGCTTTCCTGTCTCATTCAATGCTGAACCTCATTTATTCTGTATTCTGGCCAAACTAAACTAAACCCTCCTCAAATGTGGCTGCTCCCGTCCTTTCAGTCATAGGTTAGACTTCCCAGGGAAAATATCAAAGCTCTGGGATGGAAGTGTGCCAGCAGGAAGTTTATTGGGACATGCCCTGGAACAAAATACCTGGGAAGTAGGGAGAGACTCACAGGCAACTCCTCCCCTTGGGGCAGGGTTGGCCCTGTGGAGTTGAAATGCATTGAGGCAAGAAGGACAGGTCTTTCTACACTGGTGTGGACCAGGCTTTGGCATGTGAGCTAGGTTTAGGCAGGTTGAGCACCACAGTATACACTACACATACTTTCTACTGTTTCTGGAATATGCCTGAGGTCTCTTCCATGACCTTCAATGTTTCTTCCAATTTTACTCATTCTTTGAGGCCCCGCTCAAATTTCCTCTGATTCATGAATTCTTTTCTATTCTATTAACTCAAGGTAGACCTGTCTCTTCTTTTAAAGACTAACAACATTTTGTGTAATTACATTCATTTGCTTATTCATCCCATTTTAAAGTACTTACCAGGTGAATTAATTATACATTAGTTACTTACATGTTCAGACACTGAAAGGACTCACAGGACTTAAAATAGTTTATACTCACTGGACAGCTTTGTTACAGGAAAAGGTTATAATACAGCAACAGCAGAAGAAGGGAAGGTATTGAATGGGGTCTGGAAATCTCAGACTCAGGCTTTGTTCTCCCATTGCAGGGTCTCACAGGATACTCCTTGTATCCAGGTCATGAACCACCACCAGTGTGCATGTGAAACATATTGGTAGAGAAAGCCCAACATTTGTTGGTGGTCAGGTTTTCTTACAGTGGGGGCTGGTCACACAGGCTCATTTTAGTTACATATCTAGATGGGGGCCATTGAAAATCACCACTCTCCACTGAAGCCAGCTATTATTAAATGCAAGTATTATTACATTATTATTATGAAATCCAATTCTTAAATCAAATATTATTACTAAGCACCATTGACAGGCTGATGTATTCTGAACTCAAAACAACTCAAAAACTCATAGATATAAAGCATTATTTAGCTTTAGTTAATACGGTCAGTCTTTATTATTCCTTGATCTGTATTTTCAAATTTTCCTGTTCACTAAAATGTCTTTGTAACTCCTAAATCAATACTCATGGTGCTTTTACAGTTATTCACGGACATGAGCAAAACAGTTCATAATTTGAGTTACCCTATGAGCACATTTCCAACTGAGGTTGAATAAGGTGATGTATACTGCCTGCTTGTTTCAGCTCTCAGGCAGAGCTGAACAGAGGACAGGGATGGTAGTGAGATAGTGGAGTATAGTCCTACAAACTCTAGCTCTTGGCAAGTTGGAGGAGGTTTGAGTTCCAACTCTGGCTTTTAGTAGCCTCAGACAAGTCACTTAACACATCAAAACTTTATTTTCTCTTTGGTAAAATAAATAAAATAAAATCTACTAAAGTAAATTGTTTTTAGAATTTAAGATTATAAGTTATAACTGTGTGTGTGTGTGTGTGTGTGTGTGTGTGTGTACCTAAGGGAAATGGATCTATGTTCCCTAATTCAGTGTTTGCAAATGACTCAGTGGGACATTACTACAGTGAATAATGCATCAATTGAATTGGTCAGACTCTACATTGCTCAGTGATAAGCATGCATTCAACCCAGATCAGCTGAAATTTACTGAGGCCTACACTATGTAAAGGATTTTCATATATATTTTATGATGAATATAAATATATTATTAAGAAAAACACAACAACACAAAGTCCTTACCCTTGAATAAGAAATTCAGTGGGGTGGGGATGGGGGATAAGTTCAACAATAAAACAAAAACAAAGCAAGGTAGGAGAAAACAGGTGACATAAAAAAGATGACACACAAAAAGTTATGTGAAGTTAGCAGTCAGAGTCTTCCTGCTGGATCCTACCTCCCACTCATCATGTATTGATTGAACATGTCACTTTCCAACCTGCATTAGAGCCATTTTTTATGTGACTTATTTATTTATGTGACTTATTTTTATGTGACTTATCTAGCTAGCTAGCTAAAAAACAGAGAAATATGCTAATTAACCAGGACTATGTAATGAGTCGACTGGGCAGGAGGAAGTTGTGCATGCAGTGTCAGGGGCAGGGCAACAGGGGCCTCAGCTGCTTCAAGGGCTGGAGAGCAAGACAGGGCCGGACTGTTAACTTGAGGGTGGGTGGCACCGCGCAATTTTGAGATGTATGCTGGGCTCCTAGTTTCTTTATAATGTTGTAGCTATTAGGGAGCAATGACTGGATTGTACTTCTCTCTGCTCTCTCTATAATCAATCCCTTCGGTCTGGATCACTCAGGCAAAAACTAGTGGATAAACCAATTATTTTGATAAATCAATGAAAGTGACATATTATATTCCCATTTATGTCTCTTTAAGTTTTAATATTATTTCTCTCAGTTCAATATCACATGCTTTAACCCAAGGGGAGAAACAATTGAGGAATTTGTGAGCTAGTATCTCCACTAACTTCAAAGCCAGATGAAGTGAGTCCTGTATGGATTGATAAGCTCAGTTACTTGCCTGCTCTGCTGAATAAAGCTTTCCTGCTCTCATCATTTTAATGTATTTATTACAAAATATTTCAAACATACAGGAAAATATAGAAAATTCCATAACAAAGATGTGTGTATGTGTGTGTGTCTGTATTATCACCCACCACTGTCAAATGCTAAGATATGTAAAACTGAATTAATTGCTATTTTTTTAAGGCATCACCACAGGTTATCCATCTTAGGTGCCAATTAATTAATTATATTAATTAATTAATAACTAAAACTAATTTCATTCTCTTCTTACTCAGGGATGACACATGCTTTGTTAATACATATTTATGTATCTGTGAATAATATATGGCATTATTTTACTTATTTTAAGCTTTATTTATTTAATAGCATTTTACTCTCCTAATCTTCTGCCACTTGCTTTATTAAAATTTTTGATATTTATTTATGTTGATATATTTAGTTGAAGTCTTTTATTTTCACTGAAGTACAGAATTTCAATATATGAATCTATCATAATTTATCAATATCTATTCGTGGACATTTAGGCCATTTGAATTTGGGACACTTTTTGGTTACCCATTATTCTAACATGAACAACCTATTGTGGTTTTCAATGTAAAGGTAAAAAATGTAAAAAATGTAACAATAAAATATAAACTTTCAATAAGCACAGCACATATCTCTGTTTCTATGACATTGTCAGAGTTTCTAGACTATCTTCTGAAGGAACATAAATACTCTTACAATTCAATTTTAAATGTACTAGGATCAATTTTTTAAAGTGCTAATTGTGGAATGAAAGACTATATTATGTACAATGATCAAGAGAATGGTCTTTCAATCAGACTGGGCTCCTAGATCTGCTATTGATCAGCTAATCAGCTGAGAGACCTTGGCCAAGGTATTGAACCTTTTTAACTTTCAGTTTCTCATGAGTATAAAGGGGATGACTGTTGAACCCATATTATAGGGTTGTTGTAAATGAAATGTAAGTATATAAAAGCTAAGGGTTTGGCATATACTAAAGGAAAACCAAAAAATAGGAAAAACATCTATATCTATATCTATCTATATTTTAATTTCAGTTACTCCAACCAGCCATATTTTCACATTAGACTTGGATGACTACTAATATAATAGCAACTTCTAAAAAAATCTTTGGGGTCAACACTGTATTTCTCCATGCATTGAACCCATGAGATATGGGATAATTTTGTAACCGCAGAAGCTAGGCATTATTAGAATTTGAAAATTTACCATCACGTGCAGAATTCTAATCCTTCACAGTATGGGTTAAGTAGAACATCAGTGGGAAACAGGAGCCCCTTTATTTGAACACAGTTGAAGATTCACAAATACAAAAAGAAGTGTTATTTATTTATTTATTTAAATATATTTCAAAAATATTTTTATTGATTCAGAGAGGAAGGAAGAGGGAGAGATAGAAACATCAATGCTGATTGGCTGCCTCCTGCACGACCCCACCTGGGGACTGAGCCTGCAATCCGGGTGGAATGTTCCCTGACTGGGAATGGAACCATGGCCTCCTGGTTCATAGGTCGATGCTAAACCACTGAGCTACACCAGCCGGGCCTGTTATTTTGTTAATATCCAAACAATTACTTTGTATTGTTAATGAAATACCAAGGGTGTAAAGAAGAACTCTTGGTAATGTTTGTACTTGACAATTAGACTGAACAGAAAATAGTGACAGTGACTTTTAAAGCCTAACCACAGGTTCTTTATTTTAGGGATAAAAGGGTGCTTTTTAACACCGAAATGTTAGTAGGAAAGCCAGCCATGCTGCGGCCCACCCGGATTCTGCACAAAAATAAGCATAATGTACTCCAAACAGAAACGAGTTTGTGTAGCTAAATCTTCAATACATGCTAAAGTTCTGGGACGGGAATGGGATGGGTCTAAGCCCGTCTTTTGTATGTTAATGTGCTTTCACAGCAAAGGTATGTGAATTAACACGGACCGGAGTATTTTTGAAGAAAGACATTTATCTCCTTATTGCCTTCTGTGATGCGCTAAAGGAACACTAGGCCTGAACCAAATCTCTTGCTGACCTCTATGGTTTTTGCAATCTCCTTTTCCATAGCAGTCAGGGCAGCCGCCCTGCCAGAGCAGCACTTCTTCAAGAATCCTCTCGTAATGTGACAGAAGCATCTGTCATACATATCAACACTATTATTTTCAAAGTAAGCTCTTTAAAAGGTGGCTTGAATAAGAAAAGACAGATTTGCTAAGTTGCATGCTACTTTGCAGTGAATGTAAGATTACACGGTGAGTGGCACTGCTCGGTATGTTACATTTTATTCTGATGCATTTTAAGTCAAACTGGGTAAACAGTGTTAGATGTTTGATTAGTGTTCATATGCAAGATGCAATGATTAGGTATGATTGTTCTTTTAAACCCTGAAACAGTCTTTTCTTTTTAATCCTTTCTTTGATTTCTAACAGATAGTGATAACAAAATTTGTAATTTAAAATAGGTTGACTTTGACTCAGAAATTAATTTTCACCTTGCACATTTACTGACATTTACACTGTATAGCTAGATGGTAAGAAAACTGTCTGTAAAAAAAAATGATGCCAGCTTCTGTTTTTCTTTGTAGTTAATGACTTTATGCACACTTTTGCTAAACAGCCAAGAGGTTTACGTTATTAGGTAGTTGCACTTATATGATTATATTACAACTAATAGTAGTTTTCTAGTTATAACATTAGCTCTGTGTTTTTGTTTTTTTTAGCATAGACTGGGGACTGCTTTTTGTTTGTTCTTTAACATACACCATTATTCTAGCAGATTTTGTTTATATTCTACTAATTCTCTACCAATATTTATTTTTTTCAATAAGGTTTTCTGTTATTGAGTTCTAATTTTGAGCATGTTTGCTGATTAATTGTGTTGTTTGTTGAAGTAATTGAAGACTATCAATAAAGGGGGAACTTCACACATCACTTTTATTTGAAAAATACTACACTGTGAAATGCTCTTGAAACTGTATGTTTTGACAAGGCCTGCTTCCACTTAAAAGTGTCTAAAGTTGGCAGGCAAGTCTCTCAATCTAATAGGTATTTCACTTGTCATGTCATGTCAAACTGAAATTTTCCTATAGTAATATTCGACTTACTTGATTCTAGCCACTATTAATGTTTCCTGGAGCTTGTAAAACATCTAGTTGTCACTCTGACCATTTTAGCTTGTTTGTGCTAATGATTTATTTTCATTTTCTCTAGGATAGAGACCTGCAGCTAAGTGGATTTGATTTATAAGAGGGAATCTACAGTCAATGGCCTCTCGCCCCACGTAGCTACTATGGAAAACAGAATGGTCAATAGGATTTGGTCTGAAAAATAGTGATGACTGAAGATGCTACTTCAATGCATGTGAAGTCAATGGGAGATGCTGGCTGCAGGAAGAGCTTTCTGAGCTTTTCTCGACAAGTTCGCCTTTAAGAAATAGGAAGTGTATTCTACCATTATAAGGTCTTTTCTCAAGTGGATACAGATACTTTTGCCTCACTGAAACCGGACATCTAGACAACTGATGTGGGACCATGGCACTGCCCAGATGCACGTGGCCAAGTTATGTTTGGAGAGCAGTAATGGCATGCTTGTTACACAGGGGGCTGGGCGCCTCGTTGACGCTCTGTGTGTTGGCATGTTTGCTTCAGGCTGCCCATGTACTCTCCCAAAAATTGGATGACGCAGATCCACTGGTGACTACCAACTTCGGCAAGATAAGAGGGATTAAGAAAGAACTCAATAATGAAATTTTGGGGCCTGTTATCCAGTTTCTTGGGGTTCCATATGCAGCACCGCCAACAGGGGAACATCGTTTTCAGCCTCCAGAGCCACCATCTCCCTGGTCAGATATCAGGAATGCCACTCAATTTGCTCCTGTGTGTCCCCAGAATATCATCGATGGCAGATTGCCGGAAGTCATGCTTCCTGTATGGTTTACTAATAACTTGGATGTGGTTTCATCATATGTACAAGACCAGAGTGAAGATTGCCTGTATTTAAACATATATGTCCCAACCGAGGATGGTGAGTTTACTGCAGGAAAAACAGGGAGATATATTTATATTTTTTTCTTTTCTATTCTAAGTTTTAACAATATGAATTCATGTGTACTGGTAGCATGCATGGCTTTTCCTGTGGGCATGTAGACATATTTTACATGCGTGCATGCCGCTCTTTTTGTTTATGTGTGTCGGTGTACCTGTTATTTTTTTTTTCCTATGCCTATTCATTTTCTTTCCTCCACAGCACGTATCTTTAGGTAGAAATGGGTTTCTAATTTCCATTTCCTACCGAATGACTTCTGAGAAGATGCATCAACATTTTTCCATTGCATGTGCAGGCTCAACGAATTGGGGATTTTTCGCACTCAGTAAAAACAGGATTATATCAAGTTAGATAGTGGTGTTGCATGTTACGGCGGTCTGTGATGGAGCGCCATGTTATTTTCTAGTCTTCTATTCATTTTTCAGTAAAAAGAATATCCAAGGAATGTGCCAGAAAACCCGGCAAGAAAATATGTAGAAAAGGAGGTATGTATAAAAGTGGAAATAAAACATGGGGAAAAAGCTTGCAGAGGAAGAACAAGACATTCTCCCTAAGGATGATTTGCTGATGTTGGAAAGTGAATGGTTAGGTGATATGTGGACTTTAATGAAGCCTGTCAAAGAATAGAAAGATGGTTAAGGAGAGTTCTAGCTGAGTGGATAACATTTACAAAGCTCATTGGTGGTGCCTTGTGTTCTGGTGCTGGTAGCATCCACAGGTACTGGTAGCATGAATAGGAGTTAAATCTCTACTTTGAGTTGGTGTATTGAGGAAAGGATACCTAAGCTATTATATTGCCTGCAAGGAACCTGAGCAATGCTTCTTTCCTAACTGGTCAACTTTTGATCTCTGAACCCTGTTCTACAGATAGAGATTTCTGTTCCTCATAACATTGATAAATTCAGTCACAGACCTAGTGTTTTGTTTATTTATTTTTAGCTCCTTCTGAATACACTATGCAGTTTCTCATGTAAGGGTAAATTTGATATAACTACTGGGCAATTACTATTATTAGGTAATGTATTTTTTTTCCCAAGACAGTCTTTTCATTTTCAGTTACTCTTCCAAAAGAGAATGAGATTTTGCAGATTTTTATACTAAATATTTACAGTCTTAAAATTACTTTAACATTTTTATATTTATGTTAAACATTTTAAAACATAGGGAAGAACATGATTCAGAAGCTACAATTAAATCAACCTTCAAATCATCCTCTAGCCAGATTGAGCAAATGTAGACACTGACAGCTGCAAGCTTGCATCTGAATGTATCTTGTCCACACTTTATTTTTATATAACATCCAGTAAATCATAGGAGAGTATGATTTTCTATGGCAGTAAATCATCTAAGTGTTATTTTTTACCCTCTTCATAACTTTGTAGAATTTCAATCTTCATACAGAAGTCATATTAATATTCAAGTGCTATACATTCTCTCTCTCTATGCACTTCTAGTCTACTGGCTGGGCCAAGTCAGATTTTATTACAAAACCCCTGTGGGGTGGGGAATGACTTCAGGTTGTATTTTACTGGGATTACATTATATGGAAGAAGCTTTATGTAACAAAATTCTTGACTTCAAATCAGAAATACAGTATTTGCGTTGAATTGCATTTGGTTTGGTTTTGTTCTTGTTCTTATATCTTTGGTCCTACTAGTAGAATGGGACTCAACCTTTATTTTATTATGGATATGATGGTTTAGGTTAAAATTGTAGTATACTTAAGAAGGTGGATATGGGGGCAACAAAGAAGGGTGTTTTAAAACAACTGAAACAAAGTCTCTTATTTTTTCTCAAATGATAAACACTGCAATAATTTACATCTCTTCAACTAATGTACAATACTGCAGTGGTTATGATTATGCTGCTTATTAAATATGTGTAATTA
Source organism: Lasiurus cinereus (assembly GCA_011751065.1). Classification (NCBI taxonomy): domain Eukaryota; kingdom Metazoa; phylum Chordata; class Mammalia; order Chiroptera; family Vespertilionidae; genus Lasiurus; species Lasiurus cinereus. The sequence goes on along the minus strand of JAAGEH010002361.1, from coordinate 177,524 downwards.
GCTAAGTGACTTTCACCTACTATCACATAGAAGTTGATTCACAAAGTCATAAATAAAGATGTTATTGATGATTGCATAAATAGAGCATAATACAAAATATTAACAATAAAAAATGATAAGGAGTACCAAAAGATAAGCTAGTAAATGAGAAAGTGACCTTTCTTCCCATACAATTTTAGAGGGGAATGGATTCCTCAGAAAATTCTTTTTTTATTGTTCTTTGGATTGCTTTATCTATCTACTTTATGAGAGAATTGGCAAAGAAGTTGTGCTAATTACTTTGGCAAATTTTGAACTAATTTATGATTAGCCTCAGGGCAAAAATCTATAGATCCCTACTTTAGTCTGTGTGCTTTATAGTCCACATCTTTTGTGTTTATGTAGTAAACATTCTAAAAATTATTTTACTTTGGTATTTATTATATCCTATTAATATTAAATAAATTCTGCTCTTTGCATGTCATATCAACATCTAAATAAAAATAATTTAATTTTATTTTCTACAAAGTCTCTTTAAAGTAAACAAAACTAAAGTTAAGGGCTTTGACATTTTAGTAGAGGAGTAGACATTTTCCCAAAAATTTTAACTAATTTTTTTTCTCTATCATGAAGGGTATATTTTTTGCTCATTTCAAGAATTTATATTATCCTGGTTCAAGAAAATATTAAACATTTTGCTTTTATATATGTACTAATACATATTACATTTGGACTCCGCAGTTCTTCCACAAAAGTCTAGGAGTTTATACATGATGATTTAGAAACTATATGGATAAGTGCATTTTATCTAGATGCTAATGAAATTCAAGCTCTATTATTTTTTAATTGTATATGGTCACCTGCAGAGGCAGATGGAACCCAACCCTGTGCCAAGTGCATCACAATCTGTGCATACTGTACTCATCAAAAACTATTTCTTAATTGCCTACTAAAAGTCATGTTCTATTTAAGGGAGTTAGTAATGAATGAAACAATGATCCTCCTTCCATAGTACTTACATTCAACTATGTTTGCAAAGGACAAAGCATTGTTTTCTCATTTTAGTTTGTACAGAAGGAAGAAAATCTTTCTTCTACAAGAGATGCCTTGCCATGGTTTTTAATTAGAGCTTTTATAATATTTTTCTGTGCAATTGAAGAAAAACCTATTTTTACCAATAAGCTGACTTTGGTTTAAAACAAACCCAGTTGCATTTTTAATCTATCTTTTTATGTTTCCCATGATAGTTTTAGCAGTATGTTAATTACTCTAGATATTTTTTGAGGGTTTTATCTTTGTAAAAATGAAAGAAGAGATGAGGCTTAAAATGAGATAACTGTCAACCCTTGGCCAGATAGGCTGATAACATGTGATAGAAACTGAAATTTGTAGGACAGTCATAATTTATTACAAAAACTTTATTAGAAAGTTGATTTCTATTATTATTATACAAATAAGAAAGTAGATTATGAGTTATGTGTTTTGACCCAGTTTCTACTGCTAGTAAGTGTTAGAATCTGATTTGGTCCTAGTTTTTGCTTATATTAGATACACTTCCATAATGTTAAATTTCTTCCAGTAAATAGCAGAGTCTTATATCTCTCCACCCTCTTACTCTCCCATTTTTTCTTCTTTTGCATAATTAGATATATTGTGAATTCTTTTTATTCTATGAGTTGACTCTAAGGCAGTTTTAATTCTCAACTAAATTATATTGGGTCAACCAATGTTAACAACTGGTTTCTAGTTCTCTGTTTAGTGAATACTTTTTAATGCGAGACATATTTTTTTAATGTTCATACCAAGATCCCAAAATAGTCTCCTGGCTGCTTTAATTTATGTTTCATTTTGTTACTCTGGTTTGATCTCTTGTGGTAGTTGCCAATAGATGGTACAATGGTCAAATTATTAGCAGTAAACATGAGAAGGAGGAAAAAGAGATCCAGAGAATCCAGACAAATTGATTGGCTTATGGATTCCCTAGAACTGTATAACTTTGAATTTCTCTAAACTTTATTATTTTCATAGTTTATTAAAAATATTTTTATTGATTGCAGAGAGAAAGAGAGATAGAAGTATCAATGATGAGAGAGAATCATTGGTTGGCTGTCTCCTGCAAGCCTCCATTGGGGATTGAGCTTATAACCTTGGCATATGCCCTGACTCTGTCCTCCTTGTTCATAGGTTGATACTCAAGCACTGAGCCATACAGCCTGGGCTTCATAATTCTTTTGAGATGAATACAGAATAATTTTTATTTCTACAGTGGCAATAAATTGTTTTTGTTTTTAATTTTCCCCAATTTTTATTGTACAGAAAATAATAATCTCAATAGATGGCTCTGGTGCCATTCTTAGCTCATTGAGCATTTTATTCTTGATTTTCATAGTATTTTACTTTAATATACTGTGTTTAATAGTCATTTCCTGAGATAATCTTGAATTAATTCAAAATCCTTTCCACAGATTTAGTGGTTTTTGGTTGTTTGTTGAACAGAGACTGATTTTCCCATAATTAAATATGTATGTTTTCTGTCTCTGTCCATCTGTCTAGGATTTTAAAAGGAGATTATATTCCAGAACATTCTTCCTTCTTGCTTATATATTTAAACTAATTTATTTATTCATTTAACAAGTATTTATTAAGTTCTTTCTCTGTGCCAATTAGATTGCTGTGGTAGCTCCCAGAGATACATCACAGAAACAAACAAATGAAAAACAAAACAAAAAATGTGCCCTTCTAGAGTTTACATCTCTGTGACAATAAATAACTAAATTTAAAAGGTGTAAGAAGATAATAAATAAACTATGGAGGTTCAAGAGTACTGCTGTGGAGGGTGAAGGTAATTTTAAATACAATAATCAGAATAGTCCTCATTAGGAAGGAGATGAAGTGGGTATCTAGGGGAAAAGCTAGTGAAAAGGTATTAAGATGAGTGTCTGTCTTATGTTTATAAGGAACATCTAGTAGTATAGCACAGTGGTTGGCAAACTGCAGCTCGAGAGTCACATGAGGATCTTTGGCCTCTGTAATGTGGCTCTTCCACAAAATACCATGGCCTGGGAGAGTCTATTTTGAAAAAGTGGCTTTAGAAGAAATTTAAGTTTAAAAAATTTGGCTCTCAATGAAAATTTCAATCGTTGTACTGTTGATATTTGGCTCTGTTGACTAATGAGTTTGCTGACCACTGGTAGCATATCTGGAAAAAGAGAAGTAATAAGATTAAAAAGATCTGACTTTATATTAAAGAGATAATTCTGGCTGGAGTTTTAAAAGTAGATTGAACAAATTTGCCTAAAACCGATTTGCCATCAATTAAGACAGAATAAATGGGTTGTAGAATGGCTTAGGGGGAGAAATAGTAGAGAGATGATGTTTAGTTTTGTATTTGTTAAAATTCAGGTAACTCTTAGACATACAATTGTAAGAACCAGTTTGAAGTTCAGGAGTGGGTTCTAGGTTGAGATAACAATTTGGGAGTTCCTGTGATCTGGAAGGTAAAGATTTAAAGTCTTTAGGCTAAGTGAGAACAAAAGGAATTCAATAAAAATATACAGAAAAAAAGACACCAAAGACTAATCTCTGAGACATTCCAACATGAAGAGGTCTGGGAGCAAAAAAGAAAAGGCGATGGAGACTCAGAAAGTATTTTACATTAAGATAGAAGGTAAACCAGTATCTTTTATTGTTGTCCTGGAAACTAAGTAAAGAAAATGTATCAAAATAAAGAGTGATCAATTCTGACAAATGAACTTTTGTGAGGTACTATGGATCTGACACACTGGAGTAGATCTAAGAAAAAATGGGAGATTTATAGTTGAGCATAAATATAATGATTTTAAGGAATTTTGATATAAAAAGGAGCAGAAAAAATGGGAACACAAGAACAACAGAGATTGTTTTTGTTGATGGAGTTTAAGACAGAATAAATAAATAAATGTATATAGTAAGATGGGAGCAATTAAAAATATAGGAGAAAGGTGGTAGACTGCAAAATAATATCCTTAGATACAGATGGGATGTGGTAAACAACTGGAGGTTTGGGATTAAACCATAACCCTAATCCTTAACCCCTAACCCTAACCCGAGAGCAAAGATAGATAATTTTTAAAAATATATATTTTATTGATTTTTTTTTACAGAGAGGGAGGAAGAGGGATAGAGAGCTAGAAATATCGATGAGAGAGAGACATTGAACAGCTGCCTCCTGCACACTCCCTACTGGGTATGTGCCCACAACCAAGGTACATGCCCTTGATTGGAATCAAACCTAGGACCCCTGAGTTCACAGGCTGATGCTCTATCCACTGAGCTAAACCAGTCAAGGCTAGGTAGATAATTTCAATTAACACATAGTTAGGCAAAGTCCATAAGTACGTAGGTAAAAATGCTAGTGGGGTTCTATTCTCTTCTATTGCTTCTATTTTATTTGCTTGACGTGTAACATTAAGGGACATGGGGATAGAATTAGAATTGGTGAGCTCTTAATGCATTCTAGGCCTCATTAATTTATTTAATATCACAACAATCCTGTGATGTTCTTATTCCCACTTGACAAATGCAGAAATAGAAGACTAAAGAAGTTACTTGTTAAGTATCTTGCCCAAAGATACAGAATTTGTTGATGACCAACTACATTTCTTTTTAGAAGATCATTTTAAAATAGGGGGGACAAAACAAAATAACAAAATGACAACTGAGTGTATGGGATTTTTTATCACATAGAAAATGGTGGCTCATTGGCTAATAGAAAAATCACATCTGGTTTGAAGATAAATGGGAAACCAGATAAACTAGAGATTTTGCTTCAGATCTGTATTAGCCCTGGTCACATGTCCTTAAGTCATCTAAAAGCTAAACAGATTTAGTTGTAATTCTGAAATGAAATAGATCTAAAGAACTGTAAGTTTGAAAGAGCAACATCAATCGTTCCATTGTTTACTGACAAGCAGAGGGAGTCTCCTGAAGCAGATGATTAAAAGACTATTGTAGTTGTCCAACTCAATTTTTCTGGAGAATAAATACTTTTAGAAACTTACAGAAATTGGGGTTAAAGTTGAAAACATTTAAGACATACGCCATCAGCAAAAAGAGTTATGCCACAAAATAAATCCTTTTTAGAAACCATTTTTCCTTTCTTCTATCTAGTGTAATGACATATTTTTTAAAATGTATTGTTTTCATATATAGAACATACTATTAGCTTAATCATGCTGATGCAGTTTTTGGTCTATTCACTTCTATATTATTTACCATTACAATTTTGGTTGATAATCTTTTTTCCTTTAACATTTCTCCTATAAATAGTCCTCCCTCCATCATGGTACATGCTAAAATAGTTAAGAAAATGACCACTGTAGTGTGGGAGAAGGATTGGGAGGGTTGGGTGCAAAAGGTGAGGGGATTAAGAAGTACAAATTAGCAGTTAAAAATAGTCACCGGATGTAAAGTACAGCATAGGGAATACAGCCAATAATATTGTAATAACTATGTATAGTGCCAGATGAGTCCTAGACTTATCAGGGAGACCACTTTGTAAGGTATATAAATATCTAACTACTATGCTGTACACATAAAAAAAATAGAATTTGAATGTCAACTGTAACTAAAAAAATCACCCCAGGATTTGATAATCTTAAACTCTGGACTAGATGGGGGAAGCATACTTTTTAATCATAAATCTTTACATATCTTTTTATCAGTAGTCAGAAAACTTTAGAAAATGCTTCCTATATATTTTTTTTAGGGCTGCTGTAACAAATTGACACAAAATGCGTGGCTTAAAAAGACAGAGATTTATTCTCTCACAGTTCTGGGGTGGAGATGTCCAAAATCAAGGAGTTGTCAGGGTTGATTCTTTCTGGAGACTCTAAAGGAGGAGAACGTCCCCGCCTTTCTCCTAGTTTCTGGTGGTTTCCAGCAATCCTTGGCTGTCTTTGCCTTGTAGTCACACTGCTTCAGTGTCAACCTCTGTTGTCATAGGGCTTTCTTCCCTGAGTGTCTCCCCGTGTCTCTGTGTCTTCACATGACTTTCTTATAAGGACACCAGTCATAGAATTTATAGCCCACCCTAATCCAGTATGATGTCATCTTAAATACATTTGCAAAACCCCTATTTCTAAATAAGGTCATCGTATTATATTGCCAGGGATGCTCTGGCAAAGTACCAGGAACTGCCTGGCTTAAACAGCAGAAAATTTTTGACTCATAGTTTTGGTGGCTTGGAAGTGTGAGATCAAAGTGACAGCAGGGCTGGTTCCTTCTGAGGGATGTGCGGAAGAATCTGTGCCAGCTCTCTCTCCTTGGCTATCTTCTCCCTGTGGCTCTTCACATGGAATTCTCCCTGCATGTGTGCTGTGTTCAAATTGTCCCTTTTCATAAGGACACCGATCATAGTGTATTAGATCCACTCAACTGACCTGGTTTAAATAATGATATCTATAAAGTCCCTAATTCTAAATAAGATCACATTCTAAGGTACTCGAGATTAGGAAGTACACATATGATTTGGGATTAACCCAATTTAGTAAAATTCGGAGGTACTGTTGGACATGAATTATTGAGGGACACCATGCATACTTCCACTTTTTGCAAACTGAATGTCCCCAAATATCTCAAAATGGTGTTATCATTATGCCCATTATATAGGTTGAAAATTCATTGCTTATTGGGCTTAAATAATTTACCCAAGAACAGGTGGCTGCTAGCTAAGAGTGCGGGGGGCTTCTTTCCAAATCAAAAGTAAAATTTCATGTTATATTCAGTCCTTCCCACAGACATAGATTCTCTCTGCTCTCTTGAGAAATTTCTTTAATTTGTTTTTAAATATTTTTTTTCTGTGAATATAGAATACTATGCATTAGTCTAGCTACTCTGAAAGATTCAAGTGTTTAACTGTGTAGACAAAATGATTTAGATTTTTTTCATCTTTCCCTGAATTTTAAGTGTTTTATCCAGCTGGTTACTTCCTTGAAAACATAGTTTTAGTTAAAATTAAGATCCTATCAGTTTAAAACTGTAGTAGCATTGATTTTCAGTTTTGTTTCATTCATCATATTTAGGCAATTAGATGAAGTTCTTTCTAAAATGATTTTTAACTTAAGACCTCTTTCTTTGTTTACTGTAATCCCTTTCATGTAGTATCTAGATAATGATAGCATTTAGAGAATTTTAATTATACCCCATGATTTTCAGTAAAGCAGGAAAAATGTTGCAAAATTCAGTTTTAAACAATGCCAAAAGGAAATCATAGTAAAGGAAGCTGTAACCATAATGATCATTGTAACCATAATGATCATTTTCAAAAGTAGAAAATCTGATTAATCAACAATGGTCTTAATTTTCTAATCCTCCTTTTAGGTGTGAAGGAAGAAGGCTCCATTCTCCCCTCCATCCCTTTCCTTTGAGGCACTATCTTTGAAGCAGTTATGCCAAAAATAAATGACATATTATCTCCTAGTCTTACGAGGTTAATACAAGAACTCCTTAGCTCTCACCTCTTTCTCTTACAAAATAATTCCTGTTCTGTTTCCTCAAAAACCTTGGGCTCCTCTTCTACAAGCTTCTTTCAAAGTTCCTCAAGTGGAAGAGGTTAGAAGGATAAGTGTACAGAACAGATATGACAGGAGGGCAAATGTGACCTTGCCAAGTAGATAAGATGGATTTGTAAATATAGCTGTTCTCAGAAAATTTTACCAAGGGTAGAATTATTAAGAACGTGTATGTCCCTTCTGATTTGGGTTCCTAGGCCTCTTAGGAATATATATTTCCTTAGGAAGGGATCTTTTGAAAGAGGTATGCCCAAAAATAGGGCTAAATCTTCATTCCTACTATGTTCCCACTCCCCATCTTCCTCAGATCTCCATCTTTCCAGATAGTGAGCAGGTGGTCTCAGTTTGCAGCAATGAGCTTCATCAGAAAGATGTAATATATCCTTTTGGCACAGGAATACACAAGGCAGACAGATCCTGATGTTTCTGAACCAGGTAGCCGTGTAGCCAGCCAGTGCTCCTTTTGACCTATCCCAACCCTCACTATCACACACCTCCATGCTCCCACACACCTGGTCCACTTGGGCAGCTGGGCTTGCATTTCTTACGCATATAGAGAGAACATTGCAAAGGTTTGTTTGCAACAAAAAAATGATGAGGGAGCAAGGAGATTCTGTTATTTTTTAAAAAAACTTTGGAAGTCATTTATTTAGGGGATTAACCACATTTCAATGAAAACTGAAGTCTCTATAAATCTGGATGCTGAAGAGAATTTTTTTTTCTATGATGACCATTTAAAATATTTTGTATTCCAACTCACTCCGAAAGGCCAAGAATGAGATTTTTTTTATGTTATGAATAAAAATCGGCACAATTTATCAAAGGACATTTTGAGGAAGGAAAAAAAGAAACAAACCACAAACAACACCATAAATCCTTATAGAATATTTACTGGGGCCTCAGATTGTCATTAATGGAATCCTTGAATATCACAATAATGCTTCCCTCTCTTCCTCTCTCCCTCTCCCCTCCCTTTCCCCTTCTCCCCTTCCCTTTCTCCCTTCCTATTTTTTTAAAATATATTTTTATTGATTTCAGAGAGGAAGGAAGAAAGAGATAGAAACATCCATGATGAGAGAGAATCATGGATGGGCTGCCTTCTGCAAGCCCCTCACTGGGGATTGAGCCCACAACCCAGGCGTGTGTCCTTGATCAGAATTGAACCTGGGACCTTTCAGTTCACAAGCCAATGCTCTATCCACTGAGCCAAACCAGCTAGGACCCTATTTTTTTGTTTTGGTGTGTGTGTGTGTGTGTGTGTGTGTGTGTGTGTGTGTGTGTCTGACTTTGCTCTGCTTTGTTCTGTTGATGTTGCTTTGCTGTTTTATGTTCTATATGCAAAAGCAAGCCTCAGATTTCCCCCATGACTGTTTCTTCTCTCTCAGCTGGAGTCAGCTGTGGGTAAAGTACCCGCATCCAGCACCAAAGACATTCAGTTGGGCAGGTATACTGGTATCCTTTGCCCTCACAGAGCTTACATTGCAATGACATCCTGCTCTTAACACAAAACAGGACATTTTTATTGGTGGCCATGTCAATATTACCAAGTAAATATAAGCCTGGTTTATATTAAACTTTCGAAACAAAATGAGGGAATGGCTGTTTGTATGGGGGAAAAAAAAGGTAATGATGCTGATATTTGGCACTGCATTCCCTATAATAAAACATTTAATTAAACCTTTTAGTGTGTATGGAGCACAAAATATGCTCATCAGAATAAAACACATCAGGCATAACCAAAACTGCAATTAGATCAGCCCTGTTACATGGGCCCACCTTAGTTTGCTCTAACAGGAAGCAGTGGTTTAAAACTTTTTATCCATCTGCTTAAAACAAAAACAAAACAAAAAACAGCCTAAGATCTCTGTAAAGCTTGGGAACGCTTCAGTCCCTGAGACAGCAGCTGCTGAATTACTGGGCAACACAGGCTGTCTCTTCTAGAGGTAAAGGAAGAGCTACCATGGGAGGTTCTTCCCACGCTTTTGTTGAGTGTCTACTTTGTGTGGCGCCCTGTGTTGGGCCCCAGAGACGCGGAGATAAAAAGGGATTAACGAGCTCCCCTCCAAGTTCTCTCTGTCTCGGGGGGTGGCAGCCACAGAAAGAGAAAATAACAAGGCAGTAAGCGCCCTAAGGAAGGAAGCAAAGGGGCAGTATGGGAACACGTAAGGAGAGGTGTCTGTGGCGAAGAGATGCTCTGCCACAGAAAGCTGCCCCCAATGGAGCACTCAGAAATGATTGTACGAGTCCCTTGCTAGTGTGGTCTCTGGGACCATTTTACTGAGCATCCTCAGATTGAAATCTTTCTGAGTGCTTGTTTTTAAAGCTTGCTTGCTTATTTGTGTGTGTGCGTGCAATGTGTGTGTGTGTGTGTGTGTGTGTGTGTGTGTGTGTGTGTGGATATGTATGTAGGTATGTATAGCTGTATGTCTCTTTCTCCGTTGCCTGGATACCAGTCCTCTCCTTCTATCGCTCTCATTTTACCAGACTTTGGGGACACTACCTGTCACTTCTGAGGTGCTCAAGCCCATCTCTCCTGGGTGAGAAAAGGGAGCAACTACGCCTGAAAAATAATACAAAGAAACAAACTTGTTCCTGAAATACAAACAAACAGGCTTGCTATGAGAGTCTTCACTAGGAATAATCCATAGCAATTTAATTATGTAGACTTTGTTCAAAGACAGTTATTCCATTTCATTTACTAAGTAACCGAGGCTTTTGAAGAAGTAGCTTCCAGATAAGTGAGGTGTTTAAATGTGAAGCTGGGGGAATGTGAGCCCACCCTCTCCCCCAGGGGTGGCCGCTCAGGGAAGTGTGCCGGCAGCGCTGACCCCTGAGGTGGGACATTGTAAGCATCATCCTACCACCTCTGTGCACACTTTTCCTCTGTCCTTGTCTATTTTCTCATCTTCATTTAGAACCTCCGTAATTTCTTGCCTGAACCACTACACTAGCCTCATAACAGGTCTTCCTATTTCTGCTCCTGCTCCAATTCATTCTATACATAGCGGCCAGGGTGATCTTTAAAGTCTGAAATCAGATTATATCACTTCTTTTGAATCCCCTCAGGAATTTTCTGTTGCTTTTAGAATAAAAGTAGAACTCCAGACCATGGACTCCAGATCCCATAGAGTAGCTCCTGCCCACTTCTGAAATTTCCTTCCATAAAAATGCACCTCTCCCCCCCCCCCCGCCCCCGCCTTCTTGCTCTCCATGATCTAGTCTTGCTGATCTCCTTTTGGCTATTGGAATAGCCAGTATCTGTCCTACCTCAGGACCTTTGCACTTGCTATTCCTTCTACCTTGAATGTACAGAGTCTACCTCTTTTCCTAAGTCTTACAATTCCAGTCTTGGCAGCATGCCACCTTGTGGAAGCAACCTTTGCTGAGCAGTCTGGGAAGCTAACCTCCCCTCACCATCTTCCTCCAGTTATTCTTTGATGTCCCCTTGGTTATTTCCTGTGCTGTGCTTTAATCTTTATATGAAGCAATCTTGTTCATTTATGTGCTTACATATTTACTCTCTGCCTGCCCCAGAAGAACATTTCTCCCCTTCACTGCTATACCCACAGTACTCACAGGGACTTAATACATATTCATTGAAAACATAAACATCCTTAAGAAACAATGCACTTTGTTGGAGAGAGCCTTCATCTCCCACCGTCTGCATTTGTTTGAGTAATATTGCACCTGGAATCATTCCTCACCAGACATAGCAAGTAGGAATATATTCTCTTCCTTGCTGCTCTGCAATCACTATTTGCGGATGGCTCCCCAAATGAAGAAAATTTCAAAGCCAACATCAGAGTCCTTAACTAAGAAATAACAGTGTGCAATGGCTCAGTGTCTGACAGATATCACCTGGACTCTGTTGTAGGGCCCTCGGGGCCAGTGGCTGCCAACAGCCGAGGCTCTTGGCTCTCTGCCTGTGCACGTTACTTCCAGCCTTATTGCCTCGGCACTGAATTTATATTTTAATACAGGATGCCAACAGTGCATTTGTGTAATAGGAGCACGGAGAATGATTTTTCTTTTCCAGACCAAAAGCTTCATTTATCCTCCCCACCTTCTAATTGAATTTCCTTTTCCTCTTACCCAACTCCAATTTCCCTCCCTTGACAAATATATCTTCTCTTGTAATTATTTTGATTTCTTTGTCCTTGTTCTATCATCTACCTTTGTGACAGGACTTCTTGCCACTGTTTCTGCTAAGACATGTCAGTTGGGGTTCATGAAGGTACAGCCTGAGTACAAGATGAGCTAAGAAGAGGTCAAACTGGATTTAAGGGACTTTCTACATACCATCAAAGAGCCGTCCGGTGATCTGTGCTGGAGATCTCCTTCCTTATGGTTTAGCTTTTAGTTGGTTCATATTATTATTAATATGTACATACATCCAGATAGTTATTTTTTTATTCTTTTATTTAGCATTAGCAATTATCAGCTTTTCCAGAAAAAGCCAGACATCACTTTATAAAATGGGACAAGCCAGAGACCTTATTGTATGGACAGTACCATAGGCAGAGTTCTGGAACATAGGGGATCCCCAGTAAGTGGTTGGCAATTGCAAGAACATTTGCAGAATGACAGCCATGGCATAGCTTAGGTTATTGAGGTAAATGGAGAGGCCAGTGGCTTTTCTAATGGATGGTGGAGACTGGATCTGGACAGTTCAGGGTAGAGATGCATAGTAAGAGCATTACAGATCTAGAATCTCTCTGTCTTGTTGGAGAGACAAATCTGGAAGGAGCAGAGACTAGCTCAGTGTCTTAGAACACAGGTTGGAGCTGAGAAAGAAGAGGATGTTAGATTTCTGGCAGAGTGGGCTTCATAAAATGGTGATCTGTACTGTTAGACAGATCCTGTGCTCAGAACAGCTCCACACTTAGTTAATTGCTCTACTCTCACTACCTTAAAATGTATAATAATATTTTTACATGGGATCCTCCATTTCTGTTTGGCACCTGGTTACCCCAAATTATGTATTTTCCCCAATGCTGCATACCCATAGATGCTCATATAATTAAAAAAAATTGTAGAATATAAACCCTCTGTGCATGTTCAAAAATTCAGTTAAAACCCTGGCCGGTTTGGCTCAGTGGATAGAGCATCAGCCTGCAAACGGAAAGGTCCCAAGTTTTATTCTGGTCAAGGGCACATGCCTGGGTTGTTGGCTCGATTCTCCAGTGGGAGGCATCCGATCCATGATTCTGTCTCATCATGGATGTTTCTATCTCTCTTTCCCTCTTCCTTCCACTCTACAATCAATTAAAAAAAAAAAAGTTCAGGTTCAGTTAAAGTTCTCAACTAAAACCACATGAACATTTGTGTTGGTAACCTTAATTCCCTTCATATCTAAGGGGAGCAGTGGAATGAGGACATGTTGTAACTTGGGGAAATTAAAGGTCTGTTTTGTTTTGTATGCCTATTATTATGCATCTGCTCATTGTCTTGTGAAAGAGTTATTAAGGGTCTCATGTTTCCTAGGGATTATGATAGTCAAGATAAAAACATCTAGATGTGGTATTTGCCTTTAAGGGCCAATCAAGCAAAGGATGACAAAATCCTATATAATAAAAGTCTAATATGCTAAGTGTCCAGTTGACTGGTTGGCCATTCAACCAATCAAAGCGTAATATGCTAATGACATACTAAGACTGCTTAACCACTCACTATGACATACACTGACCACCAGGGGGCAGACAGTCAACCAGTTGATATGATGTGCACTGACCACCAGGGGACAGGCAGTTGATCATTCAACCAGTCATTATGATGTGCACTGACCACCAGGGGGGAGATGCTCTGACCGGTAAGTTAGCTTGCTTCTGGGGTCCAGCCAATTGGGACTGAGTGAGACAGGCTAGACACGTCCTGGAGCCCTCCTGCAGTCCCTCCTTAGCTGGCCAACCTTCTGCATCCCTCCCTGGCCATAGTCATGCATCAGTGGGGTCCCTTGGCCTGGTCTATGTCCTCTCACAATCTAGGATCCCTCAGGAAATGTTGGAAAGCCAGTTTCCGCCCTATCCCATAGGCCAGGCTGAGGGACTCCACTGGTGCAGGAATTTGTGCACCAGGTCTCTAGTAATTATTATAATAGCCACCACTTGTACAGTGCCTATCATAGAACAGCCATGTGTCACTTGGTGAGGGGGATGCCTTCTGAGAAATGCATTTCTAGGTGATTTTTTCATTGTGCAAATTTATAGGGGTCATGATGAACAAAATCATGATGTGATTAAATCAAGTATGAGAGAAAATGATGCAATCAAGAGCTGTGGTAAACACAAGATGTATGAGGCTGCTGCCAGTATAGCACTGCATACTATTATATCACAAACCTTTTTATACGCAGGCAGAGTACATGCTAAAGTAATGATAAAAAGTGTAGCACAGAATATAGTAAATACATCAATCAGTAACATGTTCACTTATGATCATTATCAAGTATTATGCCCTGTACATAATAGCATGTACTGTACTTTCATATGACTGGCATTGCAGCAGGTTGTTTACACCAGCATCACCACAAACAGGTGCGTAGTGCATTGTGCTGCAGCTTTATGATAATTGCAATGTCACTGGGCGGTAGGATGTTTTTAGCTCCATTAGAATCTTACTGTAGGACTGACGTATGAAATTCGTGCAAGGGTAGGCCTTCCTTCCCCTGGCTGCTTACACCAGCTTCCCTCTGGAACTTGGGACCTGGGCTTCCCTTGCAGCCCTGGCTTCATCCAGAAGGTCATCCATAAGGATGCCTGGTCTAATTAGTATATTATGCTTTTGTTATTATAGATGGGACCACCTTCATAGGTGTGATCCATTATTGACTAAAACATCATTATGTAGCTCATGGATATATAAAGTTACTTAATTCTCACAAAAGCCCCATGAAATTGTTATTATTAGTATTCTCACTTTACTGATTAGAAACATGAGAAACAGATTGGTTGCATATACTATAGAGGGTTCCACAGCTAGAAAGTGGCAGAGTTGGGATTCAAACCCAAGTACCTAACTCCATTGACTGTGCCCTTATTTACAAAGTGAAAGAAGTGTTAGAGGTGGTCTGAGGGAACTAATTAAAGTTTATATAGGGTAGGATGCTGCCTACAGGAGGGACTGTTCTATCTTAGGTGGAACATGGTGATAAAAGGTTTTAATCTTGCTTGAAATGGACTGTGAAGAATGAGGAAGTGGCTTCTCCATGGAGGAAGAGGGTTTCCTGGGATGGGGTGGGAGACTGGGCTAGGCAGAGAGCAGCATGTGAGCAGACAGTGCCCTGAGTAATAAACCTAGGCCAGGCAGTTCCCAGAGCTTTGTGTCTGAGGAGCTTGGAGGTTTTCTCCAGGTGATGGCAACTTGTTAAAAATTTCTAGCAAAAGCTTGACTTGATCAGGTGAGCACTTTAGAATACTCTCTCTGACCACAGTGTAAATGACAGAATCCAAGGATAAGAAAAAAACACAAAACCCTGGATGAAAAACCACAGTAGAGACAAGTAGAAGTATTGCAATGACATGTCAATGACCATAAGGGCCGTACCAAAGGCAATGGCTGGGGGTAGAAAGGAGGAAATGAAGGGGAAGACGTGATGTTGGCAGTTCCATAAGATTGGGGAGTTGACTGGTTGTTGAGAGGTCAGAGAAAGGGATGGCGCCTATTATCTCACTGGCCAGAGCCTTTCTTCTTGACCCACTATCCTTACTAGCCTTGATCAGCTCTCTTTACCAGGGCATCTTCACCAGGTCTGAAGGAGGAGGTATAGGATAGAGAGTCAGGTACAATGATGAAATGAAGTTTGAAAAAATTGGAAGTGCCAGTGGCAGAGGAGAAAGATAAAAGGGGGGGAAATGAATTTCAAAAAAAAAAAAAAAACAAACAGAAGGAGAGAATGGAATACTGAACAGATTTCTATCTCTTATCTGCTACATGCAAGGTTAAATCTTGAAAATAATGGCTCCTACTTGTCAAATGTGAGGTAAACTCTTGAAAATAATGCCACACATGTATATTTATTTTACTGAGCCATCTTTTAAAAATAGAACTTTAAGGGGAGATAAGTGTGCCAGAAACAGATGACAGGGAAGTTTGGCAATAAGGAGAGGAAAGAGTCATAACTCTATAATCAAGCCTTGGTCAAGGAAAGCTGGAAAATGAGAAGAAAGACATGCATAGGCAGGAAATCACAAACTGTCAACTGGAAAGAAAGCAAAATTATTCAGTTAAATGTAAATTGCTAAGAAGAACAGACAGGTACATAATTTATGTAGATTTGTATTAATGACACAACAACAGAACATAATTTTTAAGAACACTGGTAACTCAGAAAATACATGTTTATTGAATTCAACATGAATTTTTGGAGTACTGTGTCGCATGCACTATGCTAATCTGTAAAAATTAGTGACACACACAGACATATATACATGTGCTGTATGTACTCAGGTACTTGGAATCTAGTAATGAAGGCAATTTATAAATAATCAATTACATATCTATATTATAAAAAATCAGTGTCTGTAACACTGTAACACCAGGATGACCAAATGACTGGTCACCAGAAGGTGCATTGATGGGTCCTGTGGTAGCGGCTGGAGGGATTCTGAGTCCCACAGTGGTGGTGGGTGCAACTCTGAGTCTTGCGTGATTTTGCATGCTGGGTGTCTAGCACTACAAAAATAGCAAGGTCATTGGGGGGATGAAATGCTATAGATCTTCATATGAACTCAAGAACTCATTAAGTTGGGTGAATCAGAAAAGTTTCTTAGAGGAGGTAATAGTTGGATTATCCTTGAAGAAATGAGGAGGCTCTCAGAAGGTAGAGAGGTAGAGACCCATGGTTTTTTTCCAGTAAATAACAAAATCAACACAAAAACACATAGCAGTTAGCAATGTCAGAGGAATGAATATTTGGTTACATATATCACATAAGATATTGAATTGTGATGAAATATTGGTTGTAATGAAGGCCAAGATGAGTGGTTTTACTATCAACTAGCATGTATTAATGACATTTTGGGCAAAGGATTGTGATTAAAAAGAGTGTGGTTTCAGAGGAGGTTCAGAAAGGAGGAGGAAAGGTAGACAATAGATTAGATTATAGGATAAGAAACTATAATAGATAAGAGGCAATAGCCTTATTCTTTATATAAAAAGTGACTGTAATATAAATAAAACAATGATGGATTTGAGAGACAGTTCATAACAAAATTGGAAATTGATTACAAAAATATGGAGGTGGACAGTGAGCCAGGAGACATTGGCAAGGTTGACAGCAGATTGAAGACTATGTGGCCCAGAGGAAGGAGACATATTAATAAATCGTATTTCCAGATCTACTGCAGGAATAGATGAACTTGTGAAATTTTGAGCAAAATTGATCATGTGGATGAATTTACCATTCTTTTATTTATTCTTATTAATACAAACGCATAAGAAAAACCATTTATACCTTTGTAATGTGTTCATATAAAATATTAACCTTATCAACACAAAACAATGTTCTGAAAAAAAATCCTATATTTATTATTTTACCAAACAGGGGATAAAAAAGATGATGCATTTTCTGCACTAAAATTTCTCTATTACTGTCATTTTTGAGCTGTGTATTGTGCTAGGTTTCCGAAAGAGAAATGAATAAGGTACATAATACTTCTCTCAGAAAAAAGGCCACCCACTGCCATAGGTTGTGTGAGTATAATTCTCGCTGACAAGCCAAGATTGAAGAATGTATACAAGACCAATTGCACAGACTCAGTCTGTTTTGCAGCTATTTAACTCTTCATGTCAAGTGCTATGTTTATTTGCATGGAAATGAAATGGACCCCAAGAACTTGAAATAACTTGCATGTCTTAGTGTCAGAAATACAGATGGGACTGGTAAGTTTTTTTTTTTCCTAAGACTTGTACTCCTAGATCATTAAAACCACCTCAACCTCAGAGAAAGCCTGGGAATACCGAATGGGGGACATGAAGTAGAAAATTATCTAAAGCAATGGCAGGAACAGCTGGCAAGATCAGAGCATGAGAGAATGCCCAGATTTCTTTTTGATACTGACTTGCTGGAAGAAGTAGAGAAAAAGACCCAGGAAAAAAGCAAATGGAGGGAAAATCAAACTCCTTTTAAGATTTTAGGAAAATGAAAGTTCATGTTTGTCAAACAATCATACTGATCACTTTTGCATAATGTGATTCAATTGGGAATATTACTTGTTTGAGATCTCTGAAAAATAAAACAGCAAAGTTATTGGCTGACCTAATTAGTAAACACAGCCACTTGCCATCTTTCCTACCCAATAACAGATGCAGGTTTTAGGGGAGCTGCGCACTGCCTTCCAAATCATTGAACAAATGACTTCTTCAGTGCATCATTATGCTGAGAGAGTTAAATGTGCTTCTGAATGTGTTCTACACCCAAGGGTGTGTTGAATCCCAGAGAAGCTCAGCTGAAGGAAGAACCAGAGTATGGCTATTCCTAAAACCCAAAATGTAGGCAGCCTGTCCCATTCTACAGCAACACAGATTTATTTCTCTTGGTTCACCTTTTCCTTTCAATGACCATTTTGGTAACCTGCCTCTAAGATGGCTTCCACATAAGCTTCAGTGAACATTAACCTTAGTGAAGGCTAAATGAGTGTTATGTCCTTTAAATGCTGGGACATGAAAGTCCACAATGCTGATTGAATATTGACAGCAGCGAAGCCTATTGACTATGTTGTCAAGGAGCTCAGTCTGATGGGAAAGGAAGTGAGGTCAGGCACATATGTTTTGTAAATGCTAATGTTTGCTAAAGAAAAAGCTAGTCTTTGGAGTCAAAAGGGAGGAGGAAGGATATATAATTGGGCATATGTTTTGGATATGGTTAGAGAGTGGACAATCAGAAATCAATAGGATTTAAGGTGACCTAAAATAATACAGGCTTTTGACAAGTAGGTATGGGAAGAGAGAATGTGTGCCAAGAAAAGAGAGTAGCATGAGCAAAGGGAGGCGTGAAGATGGGAAAGAACAAGGATTGTGACTATAGTGCAGCAGGAGTTGGGCTTGGAAACAGGTAAGGCAGGATAGGAAGGAAAGATTTATTGGGACTTTTGTGAAGGACTTTGAATGCCAGTGTGAGGATTTTACATTTAATTTGGGAGGCAAAGGGGAGCCACCAGATGTTTGTATATAAAAGAGTGACATGATTAAAACTGGTTTAGGACTATTAATTAGGGAGTTGTCTTTGGTTAGATTGATGTTACAAGAGGCTGGGACTTGGAAAATAGTCAATAATTGTATTGTGTCTCTGACAAGTAGTTGATCAGTAATTTTTAACAATTACAAGTTGAAATTTTCCTGCAGTCCCATTGATATATGTTTAACAGGCTCCAAAGGATTGGCAATAAAGAGCATTATTACCCTATTTTTTTCCTCCGTTTTTTTTTTTTTTCAAAGGAAGGTATTTTGAAAGAACCAGTTTACAAAGTGAGAAGGTTAAATTCTGGGGAAGGGGCTGGGCCCTCTGGCCTCTTGCCAATGTATTAGTGGTGGGAAGAATTATGGCTGGATTCATGGCTTCCTGTCCTGGCTCTGTCATTGTGTTACTGTGTGACTTTGAAAAAGTCACATCACCTCTTTGGGCTTCAGTTTTCACTTGTGTGACATGAGGATTTGGCCTCCATGACCTCAAGAGTCATTTCCGTATTTCACATTTTCAGGTTTTTGTGAGAAAAGGCAATTTCAGTGGATAAAAGAGTTACTATCTGTCTGCATTTTCTTCTGCCTGTTTCACTGACTCACCAAGAATTCTAGAGAGAAGGATGAGTTCAATTCATGCATGGATTTAATGGAGCATGAGCTTGTTTCATTTCTTGCAACAGTTTAAATACCATCTTTAATGTTTCCTTGTCATGCTACTACTATTGCTTTCCCCCCCTGTTTCCAAGAAACTAAACTGTTGCAGATGTCTGCTCCCATGTCCTACAATGAATTAAGGCTATGTGAAGAGTACATTTTCTTTTTTAAATTTAAGTAGATTTAGACAACTAATTTAAATACATTAGCTGTGGTATAATATTGTACATTTTAGTTATAACTGCCATGGAATCACTTATAGGTCACAAGTTATCTAATTTTTCTTAACTAGGAAGATGTTATGGCTAATAACAATCTTTTATATTTATTTATATTTTTCCCTTGGGGGCATCCACATAGTTTTGCAAAAAGGCTTGTGAGGGTAACATGATTAATATGTATTACAGTGAATATCTTCTTGAACTCTACAGTAATTATCAGAGATTACACTCATATCAGTTTGGTCAGACGAGTGTAGAGAACAGTTGAGTCAAATATTCTCAACTCCAGCCACTTGTCATTTCCTTGATTCTAATGAGATAGTCATCAACTGTTTTCGGATTTACTCTATTCTGTTTAAGCAGTAGTTAGCAGAGTGACTTTGAGTTGTCAGGGGGCTGGGACTATCATTCTTAGAAGTGCCATTTGCCTTTTATCCCCCACTTCTCATTTTATAGAAGTAAAAATGGACAGGTGAATTAAAATGGTGAAGAATGACATTATATAAATTAGAAAAAAATATCCTTGATGTGGGTTTTAGAAATGAGTTAATATGAACTGGTTCGAGACATGAACAGCAATTTTGTGATTGCAGATTTTGGAAAGATTACACCTCTCCCCTATATGTATATTCCATCTATAACAGATCTGCCCCTTCAAGACCCTGAGACACCCTGCTTTTCTATGCTGCTGAATTTAGCAGAGACTTGGGGTTCCTAGAAGCCTAGGACAAGGAGATTTTCTTGAGTTAGAGAATTAATGACTCAGTCACTCACTTACAGATTTTGTTAAACCCCTATCAAGTCCCAGGCGTGTTCTGTTCAAGAGTATAGCAGTAAACAAGGCAGATGCCCATACTCCAGGACACACATAACAGCAAAAGCACCACCCTGCAACTTCTGCTCAGATTGCAGTTGAATAAAACAAAATTTGGATTGGCTTATTAGTTTTAGTATATTTGTTTAAATAGATAAATATGTCCATTTACTCATCCTTTCCCAGTTAATATGTCAATGAGGGTGTTGTATGATTGTGTGGGTCTCTATCTTACCCTTCTCTCTTGGAGAAGACAGAAAAAATGGCTGTTTCAGCTACAAATCATGAACTATTTAGTAAGTAAGTTGGTGTGAAATATTTATGGCTCAACTCATTAATCCTTATTTTAGTTAGTGATACAATATTGAGAGTATGTTAATTAATAACATAATAAGGTAACTAAGGAGTATTCAGTCAACTTGCCTGAACTATTCATTTGAATCGGCTTAGACAAATCTCAGACTTTTAATGAAATACAAGAAGTCTTTAAGAAGTCTAAAACACCAATTAATGGACTTTTAACAGAGTCACCCATTTGAAAAACTCAATACAAATGGAAATAAACTCACTGGAGGAACTATGGACTTTGTTATAACATAAAGGATGACAGAAACATATTTGAAATTTAGTGTGATTTTTCTGGCAGCTAGAAATATAACTTTGGTAATTGAATTGAATTTAGCATCTATATCACAATATATTCAAACTTACCAAGTTCCTTCTCATGTTATAGCCTGAAGATCAGAGCTCAGAGAACTTTATGCACTCATAGAAATGTTCTGTATCTGTGCTGATAGGTATGGCAGCTACTAACTACACATGGCTGTCAGACACTCAAGACATGGCTAATGGGACTGAGAAACTATTTAATTTTTATTAATGTAAATTAAAATTTAAATAGCTATCAATGATTAATAGCTACCATTTTGGGCAGAGCAGCTGGAGGATGAATATAAGCATCAACAGAAGAAAGATAAAATCATTCAGCATTTTCAAATTTGAGCAAAAACTCAGTGTCTGTATGTATATTGAAAAAATTTAGAAGAAAATAACCAGGAATTATTATAAGAAATGTACTTATTTAAATTTAGAAGAAAATAACCAAGAATTATTATAAGAAATGTACTTATTCAAATATCAAGTATGATTATTTTTAATTTCAGATGTTTTTAGAATAACACACTATAGAATTTATCTTAGCTAAGTACAGATTTTTTTTTCTTGCAAAAAATATATCATCAATGCTTTAAAAGTAAAACAAAAGGCATTCAAAACAATGTGTTACATAAAATGTTATTTTATTTAGGGTGCTCTTGCTGTTATATTTTTTCAAGAGATATATAGTTAAGAACTTGTTTTGTTTCTGGAACTAATGTTTACCATATTTTCTCCCAAGAATATACACTATATTGGCCATATCCCGCCAACTATTCTAGAATTGGTCCCTGAAAAATGACTTAGTCATTTGGAAATATTTTCATTAGTTGTTTTTATGACTCTCAGTGTACAAACTTGTCACAAGGTTTGCTTTTAGAGATTTTAAATTGACCATTATAACTGTTGACATTTCAAATCATTTTCTAAGACTGTGCTGATGATTCATAATCTATTCTGTGTTTTCAAAAACTAGCTGTTGGCAAAAATGGCAAAACTATCCCAGTGGGAGAGAAAGGTAGATTTCCCTTGAGATCTCTTGAAAGTCATTGACTGGAAAACAAAAACATTTTCATAAGACTGGCTCATGAGGAAACAAATATCATCAATAGTGATATCTTCTTTCTTGTTTTTCTCACTTTACTCTCATCTGCTATGACTTTAGGTTGAACATATTATATGGCAACATTTGAAATTTGTGATTTTCTAGCATATTAACTTAGCACCAAAATACTTATTATTTTCATCCCGGCATCATCTCAATGAGTATTGGTTTCTTTGTAGCAAATTAACTTTCTCCAGATCATGGCATAAACCTCTCATGTTTAAAATTGTTATTTTTTTTTAATGCATGTATTTCTTTTTAAAATTATTTATTTCAGAGAGAAGAAGGGAGAGGGAGAGAGGGAGAGAAGCAACAATGATGATAGAGAATCATTGACTGGGCTGCCTCCTGCATGCTCCCTACTGGGGATTGAGCCTGCAACTTGGGCATGTGCCCTGATCTGGAATCAAACTGTGACCTCCTGGTTTATAGGTCCATGCTCAACCAATGAGCAGCACTGACCAGGATATTCATGGTTTTCTTAATAGCAGCTTGAGTTTTTTCTAATTTTAGGAAGATACATGCCATTTATTTTGCATACTTTTTTTTTTCCTCACAAGGACTCATACTTTAAATTATTCAAGCAGCTGACTGTACATTTCACCCAGGTAAGACTTTTTTCTTTTTAATGTTGCCTGTTAAGAAAAAGAAACCATTCCATCAGAAATTATTCAGCATTGTCTGAATTCTTCTGCTGTGTCCCAGAAGAATTGGTTGATGTTGAACCTGATTCTAGTATTTGTTCATTGAACGTGTCTCTTTTATATCTCTGTATCTTTCTCTCTTATGTGAATGCTCACTCCTCTTTGTCAGATATTGCTCTCATCTTCTATCATTTGCATAGTTGGAGTTTTAGAGAGCAAAAATAGTTCTTACTAGCCTGAGGCTGGTCTGCCTGGTAGACAAGCTTTCTGGAGCCCATGGTTTTTGGAAAGGGCTTGGATTCCTCACTTCCTAAATACCCTTGCTCCATAACAAGCTCTTCTTAGTGGAGAATGTTTTCTGTTCTTGTTTACAGATGTGGGAATGTCTCATGGCATTAACCTTAGAGTAAACCACCTAGTTGGGGGAAAGACTTACAAAACATCTCTGTTACTGTTTTATGATTAATATGATTTTATGCTAGAAGTTCATGAGAAAATGCTTTAGATTTTTCCTTTTAACAATAGTTACTGAGCATCCATACTATGCAGAACAACTTATTGGCTTATGATTGTGATCTTACATATGAAAGAAATATGTGTGAATTATGACCATAAACAATGAATGACAGGCCCTACCCGGTTTGGCTCAGTGGATGGAGAGTCAGCTTGCAGACTGAAGGGTCCCAGGTTCTATTCCAGTCAAAGGCACATGTCCAGGATGCAGGCTTCATCCCCAGTGCGGGGCGTGCAGATCAATGATTCCCTCTAATCACTGATGTTTCTATTGTTCTCTTCCTCTCCCTTCTTCTCTGAAATCAATAAAATATATTTACAAAATGAATGACAGGATATTGCAAATAAAAGTTTTAAATTTTAAATATATATTCAATTATTATGTATGATTATGATTTAATAAATTGGGAAGAACCTTAGAGATACTTTAGTCTACATCTTTATCTTTTCAAGAAGTTAACTTGTTTGGAGCATGATGTGACTAAAATTTTATCTACAAAACTGAATGTAATTATTTAATGACTTAAAGAGGTCAAAGCACTTTGCAGAACATTATATAAATAACTATTATTGCTGTATAAGCAATTTTGGGATTTCTATAATTCTTTTTCTTTCCTTGGATTTTCCACAATGGAGAGAAACATAGCTGAGTTGTTGAATATCTTGTTGCTCTTTACTTGTTTTGTTTGATAAGTGTTCTAAATAGGAAAATCTAATTATTTCCTTATTCATGGAACTGTGTTCCCACACTAGAGTTGATCTAATGTAATTAGTTGGCAAAACCATCTCTATGTTCCTAAAAATTAGATTTCAAGAACAGCAAAAATGACCAATGGAAAATTATCTTTTTAATTAACAAATACCTCTCTTTATTCAGAGACTTAGGTTTAGTTATCGTTACATGAAGAAAATAATAATTTAGATTTACAGGAAGAGCCTTTAACATCAGGTTTTAAAATGTCCAGTGAAAGGTTATTGAAGATTTGGAACCCTTAGATAAAGAACTTTTAACAAAGTTGTATATCAAGTTCTATCACATAATTCTTTTTAATCATAGATGCATAACAAATCCATTTATCTCCAACTCCATCACATCTTGTGAAATATTGCTGGATTAAATATCTGTAACTTCATTGCTTCTAAAAGGTTTGATTCTGTTAAAACACTGAAGAATCAATCTCCATTTCAGACTTAATCAGACTTGTATAATTATAGTTGAAGAAGGCTTCAAAATTTAATGTTCTTTTTCGTTTCTTTTCTAGAACAGTTTTTTCTTTAATATTGTATACCAAAGATTCAGGAGAACTTGAAAAATGCTGAAGGTTAAAGAAGGCAAAAGTTGTTCTGTTCCAGAGGATTTTCTGTTTTAAAGATAAAAGAAAAAAAGAAAAATGCATGTCTTTAGAATAAATTCTACTTCTCAGTTACTGTGTATGAGCCATGCCTGGGAAAGTGAACAAAGGCAAGCCAAGTCAATGTAATTGGGAGGCTAAGTTATTTTGGAAGGTATTGCCAAGTCTCCAAGACAAGGAAGAAAGTATTCTCAGAGAAGCACTTAAATGGCTTCCCAAACTATGAGGAAGATTAGCTATACGTTAATGTTGTCCCATGTCGGCTCATGAACAGTGAATAACAATCTTTTAAAGAAATAAGTTTGAAGTTTTAGAATCCCTAACTATAATTATTCACACTTAACTACTTTTTTAAAAAAAATTTGGGAGTAAGTCTGCTATATTTAAGAAAATAAAACCAAAGACCATTTCAAAATAAAGTTGAGTATAATCTAAAAGAAAGAAAGAAACAAATTAAAATTATATTAAGTATGTATGGGTAGCAGTGTCCTGCATTTCCTCCAAAATCAAATAGTCCAGTAGAGTTATTTCAGGTGGATTTTACAGGCCTTTTACTAGAATAAGTAGATTCTCATCTTCCCACCCTCTTTTTGGATGCAGTAATTCATTTTAGGATCATCTTTTTTTAATATCATCATTCAGAATTTCTTCTCTTCCATAGAGACTTTCATTCCTTTGGGAAATCTATTTATCTCTTCAAGGACATGTCTTATTAGGCATCTCTATTCTTTAAAAGTTTTTTTTCACAGTTTTCCCTATTGTAGAGCAACATTCTTCTGACTTGCTTAAATTTTCTTTCAAGGGCCATAAACCTCTTGACTCTGTTACTTCAATTACCATTGTTTGCAAATATTAGAATTACTGGAGATTGGGGAAGGAGACCTTTGGGAGAGATGAGACTTGAGTGGTAAAGTAAGGAATGAAGGAGAGAAGAGGGGCAGTTTGGTGGAAGTTATCCAGATAGGGACTTCAGAGAAAATCCAAGGTGAGAACCAGGAGGTAAGTTGCCTTCTCAGGACTTGAAGGTGTGCTGTGACAACTTGTCCTTCTCCATGTTTCCAGTGGGTAACAGTATCGGTTGTTTTAGATTTAAATAATTGGGAGAAACAAGTTCATTCGGAAAGTGGTGATTTTAAACAAACATGTTGTTCAAATTATTATTATTAGCAACTATCTATTAAGTGATCACCAAGTAAGGAATATCATGTTCAGTTGATTTGCAGATGTAGAGAGGACAGAATCCTTGTTTTGAGGAAGATTGTTTATGATGTTATTTGTTCATCTTTTCTAAGTGTATTTTTTCTTAATCAGTAGAACTTAACTTTTCTTTTTCCTCTTATTTATTTTGAGACTTAAATTTACATTTATTTCTGAAAAACCCAGAACAAAAAAAAAGGCTTTGTGTTTGGCCCTTACCTATCCATTTGTGTTTGTGTATGTATGTTGCAGGTGTGGGGGGGAGAATGTTTGTGTGAATTTATGTATTTAATGTGAATAAGAAAGAAATGCTACCAGAAGCAAAGATTTCACTTCTATCTTTGTACTTCACAAATGTTGGTTTTTATCCCAGAGTTGTTTTTCAAGTATAATTTCTTTTGACAACTCAGTAAGTATAGATATTTGTAGTTACATATATCCATGGTTACAAGAGTAAATCCAGTCTAAGTAGGAGTAAAATCTACTCTGGAATGTCAGTTATTTACTTGAAGTTATTTTTCAATATGCATTCTGAATACATGAAAATGGGTTTCCATCCCATAAATTTCTCATCATTATTTTTCTTGCATTATATATTAAGATTAAGTTGTGGCACAAAACTCTTCAAAATTATGCTTTTATAATTTGCAACTTCAAGATTGGTTTAAAATGTGTTTTATTTTTAATTTCATAATGAAACTTAATATTTTTCTACTTCCTTAAGCCTACAAATATGATCTGGGAGCAGATTCTTTACAGCTGGGTTATAAACCCTTGGAAAATGTTGTTTATAATATAAATGCTGCCATAAACTTTAAATCTATCAGTGCTCAGAGGCAGCCTTCAATCTTCATGATATGCTGACAACATAGAAGTTTGTTTTCAGATGCATCTGCAATGTCTATCTTGAGCATTCCAGATTGTAGGAAATGAAGTTTCTTTCTCTTAGAGGGAAAAAAAAATTCATCGTTTTGCTGAGGGCAGCATCAGTGAAAATGGGTTTAGTATTCTGTATATAACACTTAGTACTTCTTGAATTTTGCTCAATATGGGGCTTCCCAAATGGTGGTTGTTCTGCTTCATTTCCTCCCCCCTCCCAGGAATGTGTGAGAAACATACCATATTTTTCCCTGTATAAGATGCTATTTTTTCTAAAATTGTTAGACTGAAAATTGAGGGGCGTCTTATACACAAAACTCAACTGAAGAGGGAGCCTCTAGGTGGATAGCTGCCCATACCTTGGCAAACAGGCTTCCTCCAATCAGGAGCCTCATTGTTGCTGACGTCAGCTGATGCTGTACTTGGAGTTAGAGATGAAAAGTGTGCAGATGCAACAGGAACCTGAGCATTCTGAGCCCATAAAAATGTCAAAAAATAAAAAAGATAAATACCAGTAAGCGACTGTTTCTTACTCTGCACAATTCAAACTGTAATCAGCTATGCAGAAGAGCATGGAGATAGAGCTGCAGAGAGACGATATGGACCTCCTCCCACTGAGTGTATGGTCAGACAGTGGAGAAAACAGGACGAATAACTCCTTAAGAGAGTGGTTCTCAACCTTTTCAATGCCGCGACCCTTTAATACAGTTCCTCATGTTATGGGGACCCCCAACCATAAAATTATTTTCATTGCTACTTCATAACTGTAATTTTGTTACTGTTAATAAATTGTAATGTAAATATCTGTGTTTTCTGGTGGTCTTAGGTTTTACAGCAGCGGTTCTCAACCTATAGGTCATGACCCACAGATTGAGATCTGCTAGCAGGGTTGCCTAAGACCATTGGAAAACACAGATATTTACATTACAGTTCATTAACAGTAGCAAAATTACAGTTATGAAGTAGCATCAAAAATGATTTTATGGTTAGAGGTCACCACGGCATGAGGAATTTTATTAAAAGATCGCGGCATTAGAAAGGTTGAGAACCACTGCCTTACGATGTCAAAAAACAAGGCCTTAAGAGGAAAACAAGCAAAATGTTTAAAATATTGATTACTTAATTTGGGGTTGGAAAAGTGGGGGCATCTTATACATGGGGCATCTTATACATGGAAAAATACGGTAACCATGAAATTTCTAGGAATAGAGTAAACAATTTTGTCTTGCTTCTCTTTAAAAAATTCTGGTGCATCCTAGTTTTATGGAAAATGCCTAAAGTCACTATGAGTTTATTTTATCTGGAGTGCTTTTATTGATGGTAGATATATACACAAAGAATGATCATAAAGTAAGATTATCAGAACAAAATGGCCTCAGTTTACTTTTATTTCTATCATTTTATGCTTTACTAGTAGCCTTGCACATGAATCCATGTGACAGTTGCTTGCTGCCACCCTTCTGTAGCTCCCCCTACCCCTTCCATCCTCCCCCCCTCATAGCTTGCTCCCCTAATCCCTCCTGTAGCTTTCTGCCTCCCACTTGCTTTTTTTGCCCTACCCCCTCCTATAGCTCTCCGCTGCCCACTTGTAGCCAGTAGCTCAATGCCACCTTCCCATAGCTCTGTGCCCACTGCCCCACTCTCCTGTAGCTCCCCCTGCCCCCTTGGAAAATGTTGTTTATAATAGAAACACTTACCTGCCCCCTCCTGTAGCTCTCCGCTGCCCACTTGTAGCTCACTGCCCCACCTTCCTGTTGACCCATGATCCGGTCGTTACTCGGTCAGTTGTTATGCTTCATGGTGTAATGAATAATTAGTATAATCCTCTCTTATTATATAAGATGTTTAGGTGAAGATCAGAGAATTCAATCCATCAACCATTACATATTTGAATAACTGTTGGGTCTGTGAATATTTACATGTCCTACGAAGCTCAATGGGACAGGATTTTTCTATAGCTGACTAGGCTCCTACTATCTAGTCTTTCTCTCTTGAGATTACAAGCCAAGAAAAACAGGCTCAGGCATTTGTGCTTCTGTAGCATTGTGGTTCACTAGGTACACAGATAGGATTTTTCATAAGTACACAGGGTTCCCCTACACGAGTCGTTTTTGTAGTTGCTGTCTAAAGAAAAGATGGGATAAGATTACTTTTAATACCTGCTCTAATTGCTTCAAGAAATATTTTTCATTGACCTAAAGTTTATATGCTGCTTTTAAAATATGTTGTACATTTTATGCAGTAAAAAAATTAATATGTAGCCCTAGCCAGTTTGGCTCAGTGAATAAATAGAGTGTCAAACCAAAGGGTCCCTGGTTCGATCCTGGTTAAGAGCACATGCCCAGGTTATGGGCTCCATCCTCAGTGGGGGGCGTGCCAGAGGCAGCCAACTCATGATTCTCTCATCATGGATATTTCTCTCTTTCTCTCTCCTCCTCCATCTCCCTTCCCTTCTGAAGTCAATAAAATATATATTTTTGAAAATATTATTATGTAAAAGAGATTCCTGGGAACTAGAATCTGAGAAATCGGGACTAGATCATAGAAAGCTTGTAGGATATACTTTAAAGACTTTTGCATTTACTGTTTAAGATGAGCAGCCTTTGAAGAGCTCTGAAGCAAGGATTGGCATGAGCTGATTTGTTGGCTCCTTTCAATCTGTTCATAATTCTACAGCCAGAAAGGATATCTTTTTAACTGACTCAGATTATGTTATCATCCTTCTGTAGATTCCAATTAAAAACTCTTCTATGGTGTTCATTGCTCTTCATCTTATATCCTCCATGGTTTGACCTCTACCAACTTTTCTAGCTTTTTTCTGGCTCCATACTTATCCTGAAACACTTTGTCCTTTAGCATTTCTAATGTACTCACTAGCGTAGTTTTCCTAATGGTGTGTTCTTAGCCACATTATTAAATGACAAGTTGGGTATTTACAATTGATCTGATAGGAATGGGGAAATTTGTAAATTCCTGGAAAGAGAAGTTTTATAATTCAGGGGCTCACACAGGGTCCCAGGAGTTCTATGTGGACATCTCCAGGGACAGGCAAGAAAATTGCCGACTATGAAGGAAGCCCAGTCTTTTGGGTGTTTAGGAACAGTACTTCTGAGTAAAGGATTTCTAGTGAAGAGTTTCAGTTGGAGAAAATGAGATTTCTAGGTCCCACAACAAAAAGAAACTCCCCATTTTCCTTAGAAATGCTCATTTAGCAGTACAGTATTTATAGGAAAAGAGAATATATTGGGCTGAATTTTTTTTAATCTAACCTTTGCTGATTTCCCATAGCTTGTCCAACTTCTTACATATAATTCACTTATATTAGCTTATACTCACAACAACACTGTATTGTTCTATTGCTCATTTTAATAGAATTCTGAGATGGTGTAATAAATAACAATCTGCCTAAGTAATTCCCTACTACAGTAAAGACAGTCTACTGCCTCTGCCAATAAAGGTAATCTTGCATAAATTAATATTTTAATTAAAATCTTATGGGATTTAAAATTTTCAAATTACTTAAATACATGTTCTATGTTTTTCAAAAAGGTAGAAAATATAGTACTGGATAAAACAGTAAGTTAAACTCCTTGTTGACTTTTTCAATCTCACTAGGTAATTTGTTGATAACATATATCAAAGATATGGTTTAAAAAAGTTAAACAAAATATCCATAGCCCCTATAAAAGAAATGAATAATAAAATCTCCTTTTCCATGCTTCCCAACACCATTCAATAGATATGATCATTATGTAGACTTTTATAATCCTCTGTATTTGTATATATTACTGTTTCATATAATGTTTCTTCATATGTATTTTAAATATCAATATGTATAGGTTTTACACTTTTACAAAATGGAGTGACATAATATATCTTACTCAACAATTTGCTTTTTTTCTCAATTAACAATAATATATATACCTCTTCCCACATTAATAATGCATCTTTTTTTTACTAATTCTTTAATGCATATGTAGTAAGAGGAATATAGCATGATTCATTTAACAATTACTGTATTGGTATATTTGCAAGTGCATACTAAGCATTATTTTATTTTGTGTGTTTATAATTCGGCTGATTTACTATTGTTAATAACTACTATGCTTTATAAAGATCATTCTGTCATCAGTGTGCATTGAGTTGGAACTGGGAAAGAAAGTGCACACAGGGCTGTAAGATATTGTTTCTCACTCAGCTGGTGTGGCTCCATGGTAAAGCATTGACCTATAACCAAGAGGTCACTGGTTTGATTCCCAGTCAGAGCATATGCTGGGGTTGCATCGCTGATCCCCAGTAGGGGGCATGCAGGAAGCAGTCTATACATGATGTTTCTTTCTTATAGATATTTCTATTTATCTCTCTTACTTCCCTTTTTTCTACAGATCAATAAAAACATATTAAAAATATTGTTTCTCTCTGTGATGATCCATCCTGTAGATTGAGAGAGGTAGACCAGAATGGGGCAGAGGAGTGAACTAACACTGACAGATGGAGGGAGCACAGTCAGGGAGGAGCCCTTGAGATGACAATAGGACATGTAGGTGAATGTAGAGAACACAAGGAAAAAGTGCTTTGCTATACAATGCAGAAATGCTTTCACTCTGATACATGAATAGGTAAATTTAAGTTTGGATCTTTTCTAAAATACAGTGCACTTAAAAAAAATCAGGTTGTCAATAGTAGAATGCTGCTTTAAATCACCTTTTACAGAGTCTATAAACATCTATTTTGCCTAAAGACACTAATAGTTACATAATACTATGAATCAGACAAATGTCTACTGTTTATTTTATATTTTCATTTGTCAATTGCTTCTTACACATATACCATCTATTATTCATAAACCATGTGAGAGAGACATTGTTATCCCCATTTTATTTAAATTATGTGTTTCAGAGACATTCAGTAATTTAAGTTTATAGGAAGTTACTACCTTTAGAGACCACTCTGCTTCTGCAGATAAGAACAAGGGAGCTCCTGTTTGCTATATTAATTCCCATTGTTTCTCTGATAAAGGCATAATGGTAATAGTAGTAGAGTCCTCTCTATTTTTGAAATAATGTCATTACACTATTCTGTTTTCAATGAAATATTTGGGTTCATATTTTTCTATTTGTGAGAAGAGAAAAACGATCACAAATATCCATAGTTTCTTCACTGTATTTCACATAGGAATATACAAGAAAAGATTTTTCTGAAGAAAATGATTTCAGAAGACACTTTTCTGGAAATGAATACTCACTAGGCTATTTGAGGAACTAAAATATAAATTCTTTGTCTTTGTTTGGGTTCTTTCTATACCCAAAATGATCTTATTTTATTATTTTAATTTTCTCATTAATGTTATTTAATTAGAAGACATTTTATATCAACAAAAGCTTGAAATGACATTCATTCCTTAAAATTATGAGAAACTATCTATGGGGGGTTAAGTTAATTGGGTAAAATATTTTTGAAAAGACAGAGTTTTATGTTCAGTAAATGAAACCCACATTTCTACTGAATTCTTTTCCTATCTGTTAACAACTAGCTATGGAAGAAGATCACGAAGAACACGAAGCAGGCTCCTGATGTGCAATTCTAAGCAGAAACATTTGGTTTATTTATTAGCCATGAAAAGACATCAAGAAGTGTTTTATTTTTGGATTTTATAACTTTATTGATTTATTTTTATTATTTATTTATTTATTAAATTTATTTTATTTTTATTTTTTCTCTATTGCCCTCCCCACCCCCCAGTACATTCTCTCACCCGTCTCCCCACCCCCTCATTCAAGCAGGGCTTTATTCCCAGCTCCTAAATTACTTATTATTTGTTTACCCACCCTAGTTTTCTATATTTCTACTAAAAAGTAAGAAAATAACTTAACAATCATTTTTTTTTATCAATTTGTTGTTTAGTAGAATGTAATTAGTCAGTATAAGGGGAAAATGCCATAGGTAAATTAATATCTGTGATACCCCCTAATTCACTTACATTACTGCACAAGAGCAGGTTTTTGTCATTTCTTTTTGGTACATCCTTGTGGTGCCAAAATAGAGAAGAAAAGGAAAACAAAATGCTTTGTATCAACCACTTTTTTTTTATTACATACCTAACATGACAGGGAAGTGGTTCTATTACTTTTAGGGATAATTTAGAGCCATTATATTATCTATACATGATGTTTCTCTCTTATAGGTGTAGAGCCATTTAAATCTAAAAACCTCAGGTGCAATAGTTGGAGGGGTTGGATAAATCCCTCAAAAAAATTATAACCATTGTATGTAAAACTAAGATTCAGATGTTGAGTGTCTTCCCTATGGTCACAATTTGACCATGACATTTCCCTCTTTCTCCCTCTATCTTCCCTCCTTTCCACTTTTCTTCCCTCCCTTCCTTCATATTATTATATTATATTATATTATATTATATTATATTATGTTAATTATATTATATTACATTATTGATTAGTTCTATTTTATATTGTTAACCAGACACCCCTCATTCTTTATTTTTTTGTTGCTAATCCTCACCTGAGGATATTGATTTTTCCATTGATCTTTTAGAAAGATTAGAAGAGAGAGGGAAAGACAGAGAAACATTGATGTGAGAGAAATACACTGATTGGTTGCTTCCTGCATGCGCTCCAACCAGGGCCCAGACCAGAGAAGAGCCTGCAACCAAGGTATGTGCCCTTGACCAGAATAGAATTGAACCTGTGGAACTTTTGGTGCACAGGTTGATACTCTATCCATTGAGCCAAACCATCCAGTGTCTCCTTCTTTTTTTATACTATGTTTTCATTGATTTTAGAGAGAGGAAGGAAGAGGGAAATAGAGGTAAAAACATCAATGATGAGAGAAAATCATTGGCTACTTCCTGCACGACCCTATGGGGGACAGAGCTCACAACCCATGCCTGTGCCCTGATCTGGAATCGAACTATGATCTCCTGAATCATTGGTCCAAACTCAACCACTGGGCCATACGAGCCTGACCAACCTTCATTCTTCATCTTTAGAGTATTTGATTTTTTGGGGTGTTTTAATTTTTAACTCTTTAGAGTAGGACATGCTTTGGTATAACTAAAAATGTGTGAGCCAAAATAATTGGATTAATGGTCTGGAATTTTAGAATATGATTACTGTCAACTTTTGTTAATTCTTGGGACTAACTCAAAAATAGTTCAGTGGGGATTTAATGTTAACTTGATACAACTTTAAGAGGAAAATGATAGTTTTCTTCTAGATAACACAATGACTTTCTTTTTCATTCATACACTATTGAGGCTAACAGTAATTATAAAAAATTATAACACCAAAAAAAATTAGAAATCTAAAACAAATAATTAGGATGAAAATGACTTCTAGTGAAAAGAGGTCAGTAGAGGACATTTGAATATCTCTTGACAATGCTGTGCCTAAATCAGAATAACAAATAAATACATTCTCAGTTGTTAACTTTGTGATTCAAAGTGCAATTAGAAATAAGATAAATTTGGGGAAAATTTTTGTCCTCTTATTAGTCTAATCCAGGTTAATTTGTGATAAATTCAGAAAAAAAAAAGTTTAAGAGCACACACTGGGTGATATGAAATAGTTTTTATTCCCAAGAAAAGGACTTGGCTGTGTAGGGACTCACCTTTCTCCAAAATCTGAAAGTAAAATAAATAAATGAATAGGCCTATGAGACATTTTACTGTATATGTGGAGTTATTAGGTAACTATATCTCAGTGACAGTTTATTATAAAACTAGAGGCCCGGTACACAAAATTCATGCAAGAGTAGCCTTCCTTTTCCCAGGTGCAGGCACCTGCTTCCCTCTGGAACCCGGGACCCTGGCTTACTTTGCAGCCCTGGCTTCTTCTGGAAGTTTGTCTGGAAAGATGTCTGGTCTAATTAGAATGTTACACTATTATTATTATAGATATCTTTGGAAATATTCCATTTAAAATATTGAGAAACATTTTTGTTTCCTTCTGTATTTAATAATTGTTCTGCTATCCTAGTGGCATCAAGGCAAGACTGGTTAGAATGGTCCATAATTGGCCTCTGAATAATATGCAAATTGAATGACCTATACTTGGTATGAGCCATAGAAAATTATTTTCACCACTAGTTCTTCATATATAATTTTTATATGCTTTTATTTTAATTACTTTAAATAGCAAAAGTACATTTAAAACTAGCCATATTACAGTATATTTAAGGCTCCCAATATAATCAGAATTTGATTTTTATGACCCATATTGCTTTCATAGGCATTATTTTATGGTTAAGATGCTGAGGTGCTATGATGTTATGAGGCATGCCTACATTGCAAAGGTGTTTGTTCTTTAGAACTGAGCTCAGGGAAGCTTCTATGATTCTTTAAAGTATTGAAGTAAGTAATAAATGAGAAGACCATGGGGAAATTACATTGACAAATCATTAAAATTTATTTTTTTCCTTTTTGTTGGGGGAAGGGGGTATGCTAAGACATATAGTATGCACATAGGATATAGACTTTGATGAGTGCTTATGCTTCTCTGTACCTGTGTTTTGGATTTAGCCCTCTGGACTCAGATAAAATTCACCAGAGATGCTGTTTTATTCCTTACCATTCAACATTTGAAAGTGAAAAGTTGTGAAACTTTGATATTAAACCAATCTACTATTAGGTAGATTTCAGTAGAGATGTCTGCATTCCCTGCATCCTCCAGAGAGCTAAAACTTGAGATATTTTCCCCCACCTGGATAAAATTCTGGATTTATGCTGCTTCACATTCATCAATAGAGTTCTTTTAAAAACACACACTAATGAATAGATGGGTAAATGCATTTGTTAGAGTATTTCTTTTATGTAGTCACAGAGGTGAAAAAGCCTGGCTGTGCCTCTGTTTTGATGTTTCTGGGTGAGAAAGTGTAATTGTAGCTGTGAAATGAAGTGGGAGTAAAATGAGTTTGATGGTTCAGTCAACTTTAGTAGACAGATGTTGATTTTATATTTTAATAGGAAAGGTTATACAAAAAAATGTTATAAAATTGAAAGGATAATAAGTTGCCAGTGTGAGAGCATTATTAAAGGAAATCTAGATATGGAATTTTAAAATAAAATGTGAGATCATATTTTTATAAACATGCTGCTTTTATTTTTTAACAGTTCCCTCCTATCACCCTGAAGATGTGATGTTAGGTCATTCTTAGTCTCTGATATTTTCACTGTTCTTTAGTAAAATGAAGATGATGTCTATTATAAAAGAATTCATAAGCAATTAGCTGAGAAAAATAATGAATACTTTTGTCAAAGATGGAAGCTTCATGAATTCCTCTTTATGCAAATACTTTTAAAATATGATTTAAATAAGATGGTTGTTATATAATAAATAGAGGCCATATTGGAGAGGTTACAGAGGGCCCTCAGCCCAACCTGCACCCTCTCCAATCTGGGACCCCTTGGGGGATGTCTAATTGCCATTTAGGCCCGATCCTGGGGATTAGTCCTAAACTAGCAGTCAGATATCCCTCTCACAATCCAGGACCACTGGCTCCTAACTGATCACCTGCCTGCCTTCTTGATTAACCCTAACTGCTCCTCCTCCCCATCCTGATCACTCCTAACTGCCCTCCTGCCAGCCTGGCTGCCTGCAACTGCCCTCCTTCCTGCTGGCCTGGTTGCCCCCAGTTTCCTCCTACCCCCGCCAGTTTGGTTGCTCCTAACTGTACCCCATCATCCTGGTCACTCCTTACTGCCCCCTGGTTGTCCCCAAATGCCCCTTTGCCAGCCTGGTTGCCTCATGCTGTCTGCTGTTTGGTTGTCAGTCTCGTTGTTTCAGTTGTGACAACCCCTGGCTTTTTATATATTAGAATTTTTCCTGTAAAACATTGTGAAAAGTATCCAGAGTAACTTTGGAGGGAAGAATTCTTTTCAGGTATTAATTTGCATTACTAGTTATAAGCATTAATTGCTTTCTGAGTTGATAGAATATACACATGTAGTGCAGGATGTATTACCACATACTGAACAAAATGTTGCATAAGTTGGAGAGGTATATTAATAAAGAGGTATATTATTAAAAACCAAATGAAGTAAAACTTAAGGAAAAGTTCAAATATTGCTCCACATATTTTTAAATTCTAGCTCATTCATATTTATTGTTAACACTGGTGAATCATTTATATAAAATATGAGTTATGGAATTTTTAAATTTTTTTGAGTGAAGAAAGAAGAGGTGCTTATCCAAAGAAAAATAATAATTCAAATTTTAAAATGCATGATTGTAATGTCTTTGTTTTATTTCTAGGCCTTTCGTGTGCTAAACAGGAATATTAAAGTGATCACAGTGCTGTAGGGATGAGGGAAACAATATTATTGAACTTGAATCTTTGATTTAAGATACTTTACCCACTTAAAATTTTATTTCACTGTGTGCTTTCTAGCTCTAAATATGAATGGGATTGATCACTACGACTATCTAATTAATATATTGTTTTCTTGGCCAGCATGTTTTTTTCAGGCTCCCTTAGGATGACTCCCTAGGGCAGTGGTCAGCAAACTCACTAGTCAACAGAGCCAGATATCAACAGTACAATGATTGAAATTTCTTTTGTGAGCCAAATTTTTAAACTTAAATTTCTACTAATGCCACTTCTTCAAAATAGACTTGCCCAGGTCATGGTATTTTGTGGAAGAGTCACATTCAAGGGGCAAAAGAGCCACATATGGCTCGAGAGCCAACAGTTTGCTGACCACAGCCTTAGGGAAATACTGCCAAGCAGCAATTTCCTCATACCTATCCACCCTATGGACTGAAGTAGTTATTTAGGATCTTGCAATCCTGTAAATTCAACCAGGCAGGTAGCTAGCTTGCGTCAAGAAGTAGAGTAAAGGTTATAGAACTTTGTCTGGCAGGAAGCAGCATGGCAGACAGGCAGGCTCTTGAGGCATCTCTGAGAGCTGGTACTCCTAGATGCCTTTCAGCCCTATGGTGTTGTGAAAATTTATGGGGCCAAGGTGATTGTCCAGTCATGCAAATGGTTCTAGGCAACTTCTCAAGGTATGGCTAGATATAGACAATTGAAGTATGGAGCTAGCTAATGAAAATAGAAATGAAGTGCAGAAAAGTAGTTACTAGGCTATTTTTAAGGTAATCAGAGCAGAAGTAACTATTGCTTTGACCTAACAATGAGTCTCTTGAGCTACTACATTTGGGTTCTGACAATCATTGAGAGAAAGGCCCAGACCAATGCTAGAATATGGGACTGGTTGAATGCACAATTGGAAATTTAGTCCCTGGCTAATGAAAGCTGTTTGCCTCAGGAGCAATGCACATTTTATAATGTTCACTCTGCAACTTACCTGCCTGCTTTTTCCTTCTCTCATTTGTATCACTAGAGGCCTGATGCATGAAATTCGTGCAAGGGGCTTGTCCCTTGAAGCCCGGCTTCATCCAGAAGATTATCTGGAAGGACATTCAGAAGTTCGTTCGGCTATCCAGTCTAATTAGTGCATAATGCTTTTATTATTATAGGTATTATAG
The DNA here is from genome assembly GCA_011751065.1 of Lasiurus cinereus. Lineage (NCBI taxonomy): Eukaryota > Metazoa > Chordata > Mammalia > Chiroptera > Vespertilionidae > Lasiurus > Lasiurus cinereus. The sequence goes on along the minus strand of JAAGEH010002361.1, from coordinate 139,280 downwards.
ATGTACTTCCTTTCTTTCCTTTTCCTCTATTTCTTCATCTCCTTTTCTTCTCTCTTTCTCTTCATCTCTCTTTTGTCCTACCCTTCCTCGTTCCACGTGTGGTTTTTAGCAATGGTTTAAACTCTAATATTCTAATAGAATGTTCAAAGGAGAACCTTTGTAATTGCCTGTCTGCATGTTGTTTGATACCTCATCTTTCAGGAACAGCAGAGTGCATAATATGGATGATGTACCAAGTATTCTACCTAATAAAAGAGTAATAGGCAAATTGACCATACCTCCACTACACCCACAAGCCATGCCCACCAGCCAATTAGGAGAAAATATGCAAATTAACCCAACCAAGATGGCTGTGGCCACAGAGAGAGCAGGAGACTGAATTTACCTCTTGTCTGAAATAGGAACAACAACAAACCCTAAATTAAAACTAGACAAAGTTTATGAAGCAAGGCATTTTAAACAGTTGATGTCAGGCTAAGAAAATGAAGGAGATCAATCCTTGAGGAACAGGAAACCAACAAAGTGAGTCCTGACTGTCCCAGATTATTGCCTCATAAGAATTTCTGGTCCACAGCAAAAAGAAGAAAAATGCAGGTGGAATCCAACCAACTCTCAGAGTTAGAAATACATAATCCAAGAGATCAATGTGTCCACGGTGTACAGAGGTATGAGAGATATACACAGAGAGAAGCTCACAGGTCTTCAGAAGACCTTCCTCAAGTATTCAGCTCAGTGATTAGAGCATGCATCTGAGTAAAAGATCAGAGGTCAGGGGAAGGATCATCTGAAAGTATTAAAGTAAACCTTGCATGATGCACACACAGAGAATTGGAATCAATGCATGTTACTACCAGACAGAATGGGAAAACTTGTAATTCATGAGGCACAGGCTAGAGGACTTAGAAAGTCTTTCCTCAGGAGATTTGGGAAATAATTAACTTTAGATTAAGTACTGCTCTGTATCTACTTAACACTTATTAAAGCAAGACTTGAAAGACCAAACTGTTTTCATGTAACCTAACAGAGGACTAGAACAAAACTCAAGAATATTTATAATACTACAAACATATCCAGTATCCAATCAAGTAAAAGTCAAAATGTTTGGCATCCAATCCATGGTTACCAGGCATGCAAAGAAGGAACATATAACCTTAATGAGGAAAAGTAGTCAATTAACAATGACTTAGAATGGCAAAGATGTTAGAATTAGCAGATAAGGGCATTAAAACAGTTATTATTATAATTGCATTCTAGATGTTTAAGCAAAGTTAAATAGGTATATGGAAATTACAGTGTGTAAGATAAAACATATATCCATGAGGTAAATGGCAAAATTAGTATTGCAGAAAAATGTTGTGAACTTGAAGACATGAAAATAGATACTATTGAAAATGAAGCATGAGCAGCAGATGTTCGAAAAAAGATGAACAGAATATCGGTGACTAGTATTACAACTTCAGGAAGCCTAATGTGCACACACAACACTTGCCAAGATAAACCATATTCTGGGCCACAAAACAGGTCTCAGTGAATTTAAAAGAATTCAAATCATGCAAATAACATTTTCTAACCTTATGGGAATTAAATCGAAAATCAGTAAGAGAAAGTCTCTGGAAAATTCCCAAGTATTGAGAAACTAAATAGTATAATGTTAAGTAACATATGAGTCAAGATAATTCAAAGTGAGTTTTAGAAAGTGTTTTAAACTGAATAAAAATGAAAATACAGTATATCAGAATTTATGAGCTCTCCCTAAAGCCAAATATAAAAAGGGCAACATTTGTAACATCAAACTACAGTATTAGAAAAGAAGAAAAAAATTTAAATTCATGGCATCATCTTCCACTTTATGAAACTGGAAAAATAGAAGCAAATTTAACATAAAAATATATGAAATACATAGTGATAAATCTGCCAGAAGATGTTCAAGACCTGTATTCTGAAACCAGAAAAATTTTTTTTGAGATAAAGAAGATTGAAATAAGTGGAGATATACCTTGATCTTTGATCAAAAGAGTTGCTATTTTTAAGAGATCATTTCTCTCTCTAATGATCTATGGATTCAATGTAATGGCAATAAAAATACCAGCAGACTTAAAATAAATCGAAATTGATGCCTGATTCTCAAGTTTATAGGGATATGCAAAGAATCTAGAATAGACAAAACAACTTTGTAAAAAGAAAACATAGTAGGATAATTACTATATAATTTCAATAAAAAATTAGTAAATTGGGCTTCACCAAAATTTAAAACTTTTCATCAAAAGGACACCATTTGGACCATAAACAGGGCACATATTGGGAGAACATATTTGCAAATCATATCTCTGTAAAGAACTTATATATAGGATATATAACAAAAATATCTAAAATTAATAAGAAACAAAACACAAAATAAAAACTGGTCACAAAGTTTGAACAATACTTCACAAAAGAAGACTTAGGGGTAGGAAGCAAGAACATGAGAGGATGTTCAACATAATTACTCTCTGAAGAACTACCAATTAAAATAATGAGATATAACTACATATGTATTAGGTAAGTTTAAAAGAATGCCCAGGCCAACTCTTCCAAGGAGGTTGAGGAATGGAAACTTGTACATTGCTGGTAGAAATGTAAAATGGTACAACCACTTTGGAAACAGTTTGGCAGACCCAAAAATCTTAAAAGACACCCACTATATGATAAATTAATCCCACACCTAAGTCATTAAACAAGATAAAAGAAAACATGTGTCCATGAAAAGATTTCTATGTGAGTGTTCATAGAATCTTTATTTGTATTAGCAAAAAATCTGAAACAGCTCAAATATCCATCAATAGGTTAACAGATAAACAAATTGTAGAATACTACTCAGTACCAAAAATGAATAAACTTGATACTAGCAACAACATAAGTGAATCTCAAAATAATTATGCAAAATGGAAGCCAGACTCTCTTCCTGACCAAACAAGCTGGTATGGAATAATTCCATTTATGTAAGACTTTAGAAAATGAAAACCGATCGATAGTTACAAAAACAGAATGGATGCAGAGAGGGGAAACTAGAGAGGAAGGACAAAACAGAGGGTCTACAAAGGAATATGAGAAAACTATGGGAAGTGATACATCTGAATGCAATCTTTATTGTAACAATAGTTAACAGGTTTATATACATATGTCAAAACTTATGAAATTATACATTTTAATTATGTGCAGTTTATTGTATGCTAATTATACCTCAACAAAGCAATTTTAAAAATGTTGAATTCACATCACTATTCCAAGTTCAAATGTAATGCCATAGGATTCCTTTTCAACTTGCCCCATTCTATATTTATACTAGAGGCCCAGTGCATGAAATTTGTGCAGTAGAGAAGGGGTGTCCCTTAGCCCAGCCTGCACCCTCTAGGACCCCTTCAAAGAATGTCTGCCTGGCAGCTTAGGCCCACTACCTGCAGAGATCGGGTCCAAACTGGCAGTCAGATATTCGTATCACAGTCCAGGACACCTTGCTTCTTAACGCCTGCCTGCTCTCTGTGCCTTAGCACTGCTGCGGAGTCAGGAGAGGCTCCTGTTACCACCACTGTGCTTGCCAGCTGTGTGCCTGGCTTCTGGCTGAGCAGTGCTAACCCTTAAGGGAGTGCACTGACCACCAGGGGGCAGCTCCTGCATTGAGCACCTAGCCCCTGGTGATCAGTGTACATCATAGCAACCACTTGTTCTGGCCATTCCTCCATAATGGTCACTTAGGCTTTATTATATAGATTTTCCTTCTCTCACAGTGAAAACTGGTTCCTAATAAGATTAAAGTATGCATTCATTGTTCGATCTTACAACACCCAGAGAGGGTGTGATAGAGAGAGACAGAGTATATGAATAGGAGAGTGTTTTAGGATCACGTCTGTACCACTATTAGCAAAAGAAAACCAAAGAACTGCAAAAATCGTTTGGCTCAGTGGATAGAGCGTTGGCCTGTGGACCGAAGGGTCCCAGGTTCGATTCCGGTCAAGGGCATGTACATTGGTTGCGGGCGCATCCCCAGTAGGGGGCGTGCAGGAGACGGCTGATCAATGTCTCTCTCTCATCGATTTTTCTAACTTTCTATCCCTCTCCCTTCCTCTCTGTGAAAAATCAATAAAATATATTATAAAAAAAAAAAAAAGAAAGAAAAACCAAAGACCTAAAGTCCAGTCTTTACATTTCTGGTGTCTGATAATCAAGTGTCATTCAGTAAATATTTGTTTATGCCTGAGTTCAATTTCATGATTTGCCTTTTTCATCCTGATTAATTTAATTTTTGAATATGTACATTTACATGATCCAAAAGATAAAAATATATAAAGCATATAGTTGATTTTTCCCCCATTCACTCTCTATATCCCTTTCCTGCACAGAAAATCATTTTCTTATATTTTTTGCCAGAAGAAACAAATTTATGTTTTTTCATATATACATATGTATGTGTGTATACACATTTCTTCTTATTTCTGATCCAAAATGTGACATACTGCACAATATCTGTCATTCTTTTATAGTTTGCTTTTTTGACTTAATAACACACCTTGGATATAACACATTCAGTTCATTGCCATCTTTCATTTTTTAGCTACACACTTCTCTTTCATTATTGTTTACTCAGATCAGCTTCCTATAGATGGCATTTACAAGGTTTCCACTATTTTGCTTTGGCAAACAATGACACAATGAGTAACCTATTGCACATGCAGTTTTAATTTTTGGAGGATTATCTTCAGGATGGATTTCTAGAAAAGGGATTGCTTTTGTTGTGGAAAGTACTGCCAATTTCCACTCCATGTGGTTGTACATTTTATACTCCGACCAGCAATTTATAGACTATTGGTTTCCCCACAGCCTCACCTCTGTGTCTGTTGCCAAACTTTTAAAGTTTTATCAATATGACAGTATAGAAATAGTATTACATTTTAGACTAAACTTGTATATTCCTGGTAATGATGTTGAATACCTTTAATATTTTTAAAAACGATAACTATTTCTTTTTCTCTATATTGTCCTTTCATCTCTCTGCTTCTGTCTTTAATCTTAATTTTTAGGATCTCTTTATCTATTAGGAAGTTGGCTTTTTTGTGTGATATAAATTGCAAACATTTTATTCCAATGAGCAATTTGTCTTCTTGCCTTTGCTTATGGTGCTTTAGAATATGAGTTTTTAAAAAGTGTTATTGAACTTATAAAACTTTTATTGTTTATGGATATTGAATTATACTTAAGAAAGCTCTTTTCACACCCAGTTTCCACATCAGTTTATAAAGCACTTTAACCACTTATATTTCCTGCTAGTGTCTATATGGTTTACTTTTGTTTTTACTTAAATGTCTGTTTCATTTGGAAGAGGTATTTTGGTGAGCAATGTTAGGTGCAGAGCCAACCTGATTGTTTTAAAAATGTCTATCCACTTATCTCAACATACTTTATATCCTCTATATATTAAAAGGCTAATATGCAAATCAACTGAACAGTGTAACAACTGGTCGCTATGATGCACACTGACCACCAGGGGGCAGACACTCAATGCAGGAGCTGCCCCTTGGTGGTCATTGTGCTTCCACAGGGGGAGCTCCACTCAGCCAGAAGCCCTGAGCTGGGGTCATAGCTCGCAAGTGCAGTGGTGGTGGTGGGAGCCTCTCCCGCCTCCATGGCAGAGGCCCCGTCCATTTCCCGCCCCCCTCCTGGAGTGCACAAATTTTGTGCACCGGGCTTCTAGTAAAATATATTTTTCATAGTGATTTAGAACACTATTTTTGTCATACATTAAATTTTCATAGTTTATTTTAGTGTATTTCTGGTCTTCTATTTTGTTCCATTGGGGAAGTATCATACTGTTTTAATTGTAGAGGCTGTAGAGCATGTTTTTATATTTGGCAGTGCTGGCACCCAATTATTATACTAATCTAGGATTTCTTATCTATTCTTGCATGTTGAATTTCTCATGTTAACTTTAGCATCAACTTATTAAGCTTATGAAAAGGAAAACCTAGCATTTCATAGACATCATGTTCAAGTTATACATTGATATGATTGGTTGAAGATATCTACTCACATAACTCTTTACTACTCATACATGAAATGTAGTCTAATACCCTTTCTGTTGAGTTTCGGCTGACCATAGTGACTAGCTTGTCTAGTTTAACAGAATGTAGCGGAAATGATATTCTGGGTTCTAGTGTCTAGGACAGAGAAAGTGTCACAAATACTTGCCAGATCCCTTGGGACTTCTTGGGACACAGGTACCATGCTGTAAGAAAATCCAAGCTGCTCCATGGAGAGCACATGGACAGGAACTAAAGATTCTGGCAAACCATGTGAGTGAGTCTTCTTAGGTGTGGATCCTCCAGCCTAAATGTGTTATTCCAGTGATGCTATATGGAGCACAGATGAATAATCCCCACCAAGTTCTACTCAAATGTTATATTTTTAAAGAAAGTAAATAATTACTAGATGTTATTGCTCTTTTAAGCCACTGATATTTGGTATAGTTTATTACCTAGCAATAGATTGTCAGAGAAGTTACTTTAGGGAGAATTAAAACTAGGAGTAATATTTTAACTTACCTTGTGAACTAAGAGGCTATTGGAAACTCTTTTTTTAAAAAAACTTTATTTTTATTGTTTTTGAGTCTATTCTATGAATGGTGATATGAGTGTAGTATACTGTATTTAAATAAAAATGACCCCAAATAGCATAAACTTTATGCTATATAATTTTTATAGCATAAAAATTAAAAACGTTTATTACTTTTATTCCATCTATTTTATAAATATTCAAGGTAGTTAAAATACAGTGGTACCTCGAGATACAAGTTTAATTTGTTCTGTAACCTTGAGGCGTGGGAAACTATGAGACGCTCCAGTTGAGGTAAACTGGTGGGTCGTGTGCAGCCAGCCGATCCACCTGATTACTCCTATCTCAAATGTTGCTCATATTTCAAAGCAAAAATCGCTCGCTTGATGGCTCGTATCTCAAAAATCTTGTATGTTAGGGCACTCGTATCTCGACGTACCACTGTATATATCTATATCAAGTTCTTGTTATAACAAAATGGAAGGAGAATCCTATAAAGTAGGATTTAAATTATTACATTATTTTCTTGGTTCTAAGTTTTATATTTTTAACATCTTAGTATTTATCAATTAGATTTTATATTATGATTGGTATATATGTTTAATACAGTATTTCTTCCCCCCAGTATCTATTATTAAATCTAAGAAGTATCTCACAATTGAGGAACTCTGAATACATTATGAATCTTTAAATTTTTCCAAAATAAAATAAGCATCTGTGGATTGATGCAAATATCTGTCAGAAAATTCTTCAGGCATTTTATTTGAAATAGCAAGTGAAGATAGACTTATATTCTAATTTGCAAAGAAGGTGAGGAATTAATACACAATTTATTTCTCTCTTTTATCAATATACTAGTGACCTGGTGCATGAAATTTGTGGACATTAAAAGGAGATTAATTAGAGGAAATGATTTAATATTGCTATTTGCCCTTTCTCCATAATAGAAATGTCAGAGATGAAAGAAAATTAGTAAAATGTATATGAAAACCTTCCTCCTGTAAGAGTCTGGGGCTTACCATGGGACCCAGAGTCAAATCCCTGCCCACCCACATGTGTCTCAAAATCACATGAGACCCAGATCCGGTAGGACCCCCTCTTCCAATTGGGCTAGATTCAGACCCAGCCATTTCCACCCTTGTCAAGCCCTGCCAGGCAGGAGGTGTAGTCTCAGGTCCCCTGGCCCAGAATCAAGATGGGGAGCATGGCCAGAGGTCCCCCTGCCCAGACTGGGGATGAGGGCATGCCTTGAGGTCCTCCATTAATCCCCAACGAATGGGGGACATGGCCTGAGATCCCCTGTCAAGCCCCAGTGGGTGGGGGACATGGCCTGTGGTCCCCTTGTTAAGCCCCACCAGGCAGGGGTGCATGGCCTCAGGACCCCTGGCCCAGAACTGGAAGGATGGTGCTACCTCAAGTCCCCAGTCAAGCTCCGCTGGGCAGGGGTGTGGCCTGAGCTCCCCTGACCCAGCACTGGATACTCTTTGAGGTTCCCCCGTCAAGCCCTAGGTGGGCACGGCCTATGGGCTCCTGTCAAGCCCAGCCAAGCAGGAGGCACAGCCTTAGGTTCCCTGGCCCAGTGCTGGGGCCAGGATTGGGGGTGCAGTCTGACGTCCCCTGAAGTCCCCTGTCAAGCCTCACCTGGTAGGGGGCACAGCCTCAGGTTCCCCGGCCTGGTGCTGGGGCAGGGAGAGCATCCTGAGGTCCCCTAGCCCAGCACTAGGATGGGAAGCACACCTTGAGTTCCCCCGTCAAGTGGGGGACACCGCCTGAGGTCCCTTGACAAGCCCTGCTAGGTGGGGGACATGGCCTGAGGTCGCCTGTCAAGCCCCACTGGGGCAGGGGAGGGCATAGCCTCAGGTCCCTGCTGATTGCTCATTAAAGGTTGTTTATGAGACCTTGGCCTCAGTTGTGGTTGCAGTCATCTTTTTTTTTTCAATTTGCAAAAACAAATTTTTTATATTTTTAAATTAAATCTTTATTATTCAGATTTTTACATTTGTTTCTCTTTTTTCCCCTCCATAGCACCCCTCCACCCAGCTCCCACCCTTGCCTCTGCCCTTACCTCCCTCCCATTGATCTCATCCATAGGTGTATGATTTTTGTCCAGTCTCTCCCTGTGCACTCCTCACCCCTTTCCCCCTGAGAATGATCAGTACACTCCCTGTGCTCCTGATACTGTTATATTCACCAGTTTATTCTGTTGATCAAATTTTTAATTCACTTAATTTTTAGATTCACTTGTTGATAGATATGGATTTGTTGTTCATAATTTTTTGGCTTTTACCTTTTTCTTCTTCCTCTTCTAAAAGAGTACCTTTCAGCATTTCATATAATACTGGTTTGGAGTTGATGAACTCCTTTAGCTTTTTCTTCTCTGTGAAGCTCTTTATCTGCCCTTCAATTCTGAATGATAGCTTTGCTGGTTGTAGGTTCTTGCTATTCATCACTTTGAATATTTCTTGTCACTCCCGTCTGGCCTGCATTGTTTCTGTTGAGAAATCAGCTGACAGTCATATGGGTGCTCCCATGTAGGGTAATGAACTGTTTTTCTCTTGCTGCTTTTAATATTCTCTCTTTGTCTTTTGCTCTTGGTATTTTAATTATGATGTGTCTTGGTGTGGTCCTCTTTGGATTCCTTTTATATGGGGTTCTATGTGCTTCCTGGACTTGTAAGTCTATTTCTTTTACCAGATGTGGGAAGTTTTCAGTCATTATTTCTTTAAATAGGTTTTCAGTATCTTGTTCTCTCTCTTCTTCTGGCACCCCCACAATTCTGATGTTGGTACGCTTGAAGCTGTCCCAGAGGCTCCTTACATCTTTTTGATGTTGTAATGGTCAATTAGTATATTCCCTCTTTATTAGATAGGATTTTTAGTTGATTTCAGAAAAAAAAAAGGGAGAATGAGAATGTGATAGAAACATCAATGATGAGAAAATCATTGATCCAAGGCCTCCTGCACACCCCCTACTGGGGATTGAACCTGGAACCCAAGCATGTACCTTTTTCCGGAATGGAACTTTATGTGACCTTTTGGTTCATAGGTCGATGCTCAATGACTGAGCCACATAGCCAGGCTGTTTTTTTCTCTCTTAAAGCATTGCCTTTTGAGTAAAATATGTTATATTGAGTCAGGAGAGCATGCATTGGTCACAGGTACTGAAATCAGATTTTTTTAAACAAAATTAAATTCTTTATTGTTGAAGTAGTACTCCCTCCTCCTTTTGATGAGCACTGGTGTAGCTCCCAGGTTATTTTATTTATTTATTTATTTTATTCTGTTACATGTATACATATTTCCCATTGCCCACCCCCTCCCAGGCATACCCCAACCTCCCAGTGTCTTGGGTTCATTGGTTATGCTTATATGCATGCATACAAGTCTTTTGGTTGATCTCCTATCTACCCCACCTCTCCTTAACCTTGAAATCAGATTTCTTAGGTTCATTCAGATCTCAATTCTTACACAGTAGCTATGTGAATATGGGGGAAGTTTTGTCTATATTATAGTTTTCTGTGAAGATTAAATGTGCTAATATTTATATAGTACACAGGGAATTATTTGTATATAGTTAGCATCATGAACACGTTTCTTAAATAAAAGGCATGAAGGTCCACGTAAGGGAGGAAAATAGCTAAGTGTCATTTGGGGAAAAATAAATGAAAAGAAAAATAGCCTGATATCATTGTAACAGGTTTTATTTAAGCAGCTGATGTTCATTTACATCAACTCCTGTTCTCTTATATTTAACATCCCTATAGCAAATAAGAAAGGTGCTTTTGAAAAGTTTTCAAGGCCTTAGAAAGTTCCAAGGTTTAAATGTATACAAACCTTTCTATATTGCAGCAAGTCATTCTCTTATGTACACAGTTTAGTACAGATGGCTATTTTGAGAGATGTAAGCAAAACTAGTTGTAACAAATGAATTTTGTATTCCCAAGATTTGTGTTTCTCTCAGTATGTTATCATTTTGAGCTACATTTTTGGAAGCATATATGACAAGTGTTCTTACCAACTGCGCCTGCAAGAATTTTGTTTTGAAAAAAAAAATCTACCACTGCATATCTCTAGCTCCCTATTCTTTCTTCAGGTGAAAATTATTTCTACATGAATTTGTTTACTTATTTTTTACATGTATTTATTGATGATTTAAACCCTGTCTACTTATCAATAATTTTAAGAGAACTTTAAAATTCATGAATATTATGGCAATTGAAATAAAAATAGCTCAGCAGACCTATGAATCAGAAGGTCACAGTTAGATTCCTGATCAGGGACCATGACCAGGTTATAGGCTCAATCCCAAGTGTGGGGCATAAAAGATTCACCCAATCAATGATTCTTTGTCATCATTGATGTTTCTATTTCTCACTCCCTCTCCCTTCCTCTCTGAGATCAATAAAAATATATTTAAAAATAAAAAATAGCTCCGACTCATATGAATGCATGTGAAGGTACTCAGTGAAAAAAGTACATATGTAAAAAATCTTGGTAATTTATATTAAATTTAGGTTTGCACTTCCTAGTAGGGAGATAAAGAGGGAAATAGAGACTATCCCAAGTTGATTACAATTGATAATTATTTACTTTTTCTTGTCCTGAATTCAGAAAATAATTTCTTACATGTTTTCTATCTAATCAGGAAAAAATATTTATACAGAGATTCTGCAAAAGCTTCAGAGATGTTCTCCATATCCCAACCACTCTTGATAATAGTAAGAGGTATATTTTGATAGTCATTCAGTGAAAATATTATTGGTTTTGAATTGGGGGCTATTTTTTGTTTTTGGTGAAACTTAGCTAATGCAGTTCTGATTTATTGTGTCTACTTCGGTGACAATTAGAACCCTATAAAATCTTATATAATAAAAGGCTAATATGCAAATAGATCGAACAGCTAAATAACCAAATAATGGAATAAGCGGTTGCTATGATGTGTGCTGACCACCGGGGTGAGCACAGAACATGGTGGGCATTGGCAGCAGGCAGCAGAGTGCAGAACATGGCAGGTAACAACCATGGCAGGTGGTAGAGCAGGTAAATGGAGGCACCAGACCAAAGTGGGGGTGAGCCTCTGGTGGTTACTGAAAATTATCTACTCCCACATGCTGTGCCCCACTTGGTGCTCGCACCTACTGCTGGCACCCAGTGCTGGCCCCGATCACTTGGCACTGTGAGCCTATGCAAGCAGCAGCTGCCAGCCCCAGTGGCCCCTCAGCACTTCCCCACCTCCCGCTACTCCTGAGGGGCCATAGGGGCCGGCATCCACCTCTCTCACCATCTGCCAGGACCGGAGCTGCTGCTTGTACCTGCTGTGGGCGCCTGGGACCAGTCTTGATAGTTTGGTGCCGTGAGCGGGTGCAAGCGGTAGCTGCTGGCCCTGATCACTCCTTGGCACTTATATACTTTCCCATGCTTCTGAGGGCAGCAGCCACCACTGACACCCACTGATGGCGCTGGCCTGCTCACACCTGTTGCTGGTGCTGGCCCCAATTGCTCCATGCTGTGGGTGGATGCGAGTGGGCCCAGTGCCATTAGTGCATGGGAGTGGCAGTGGTGGGAGTGAGGCTGCAGGCAGACAGGGGGCTGGGGACCATAGTGAAAGGGGCCAAGTGGGAGCATGGAGGATGGGCCAAGACCTGCCCCTCTGCCCACCTCAGCTTCATGGGCCACGGTTCCATTCAAGGTGCATCAATTCATGCACTGGTCCCCTAGTATTTAATAAAGTATTTTCCCCGCCATCTCTACTAGAATCACCTGAAATGAACTGCTAATTATTTAGGATGTCAACACAGTCTTACTAAATAAAAATTTTGGGGACTGGGTTATTTTAATCAGGTTCCTCAAGAGCTGTTATAAAAGTTAATGATGGTAAATCACTTTTTTTTTTTGGAGAAGTAACCTACAGGAAGAGATCAAAGGCAATCTAAGCTACAACAAATTTGAGATTTGAAGATTTTCTATGCCAATATCCAAGTTTTCACAACTAGTAAGGTGATTAATTTACCTGATTTTTTACTGATCTAAAAAAAGAATAAATTACTTTGTCTTACCTATTGGAAATTGTAGTACTGATTACTGTGGACAGTAAATGTAAAATGTTCTGGAACCATGAAATTTAACAAAAAAAAATGTGTCAGTTTTAAATAGTATAATGGAAAACATGTGGTTTGGGGATCTCATGGTGTACTTGACTCCTGCATGCTACTTACTATGGTATCTCAAGTGAGAGCCTTATATTTTGGGGATGCAATAATCTAGAAATTCTGCTTCTTAAATAGACTCTCAAACAACCCTGCCATTTTTAACCTTGGATTCACTACCCTTGAAACTGCTTGTGCTGCCAAATCCTGGGACATTAGTTCTGCAGTGCAAATTGGGTTAGTTTTTGACTCTCCTGCCAGTTTAGGAATCAACTTTCTTAGCTAAGTACTTGTTTTTTGCATCCTGGCTTCTAAAATAGTACTATTGTTTGCTCTCTCTTCTTTTGTTAGTGAAATTTTGCCTCTTTCAAAGGCTTTGAGCTGCCATTTTAAGGTGAGCTGAGGAGTGTTTCCTTTGAATTTATTCTTTTAAAGTGTAAATGCTTTCACTTCAAAATCATTAGTTTGAAACCTGATTCACACTCTTGTTTTAGAATGTTGTAAAATATGAAAAATATGGTATATATATTCTTCCTTCAGCTAAAACATTTAGAATTATTCCACATACTGCAAAGTCTCAGATCCATTTACTCCATTCTCAATAACATTAAATACATACATTCATACATATATACATATATACATACATATACTCACCAAGGCACCCTGAGAAAGAGAGCCATGAATAATGAATGTTTCTTTTGAATTATTCCACACACTTCAAAGTCCCAGATCTATTTACTTCATTCTTAGTAACATTAAATACACACATGCATACATACATTCATATACACATACATACACACACTAAGGCATCTTGAGAGAGGAAATCCTGAATAAAGAATGTTACTTTTGAAAAGTGCTGGATGGAGATCTTTGTTGGAAATGTGCTTTCCCAAAGTTTCTTGCTATTTCATTTTTATCTCCTAAGAGCTGACAGCGGATGATTGCTTGTATCTACTGTGGGGGTGATAAAACTAAGTTGAAACATAGATATTTTCACCAAAATACAGTAAAGGGGATTGAAAGAAATTAGGTTTTATTAAGTCTACCAATTTAAGAGATAATTAAGGAAAGAAAAATGGTATAATTTGTATATCTAAGTTAAAGTAACTTAGTGAACACAGGGACAGTATACATCTTAGTAGATGGCTGTGGCTGCATGTATTTATAACAAGAGTTCAAGATACCACATCATATACCTGTTAGCAGTTAGGAAGATCTTGGATCTTTACAAACACAGGTCCCACAGCCTCTCATTTTTGTTAGGTCTGTTGCTATCAGGTGTGTAATAACAAGCAATAATTTCCTAAATTACTCTTTTATTGACTCTCAATTGGGTGTAATTCCATTAATTACTTCATATAAAAGAGAAGTAGCTTGGGAAAGACAAGTTTTGATGAGAAATAAGAAAAGCAATCTGTATTTTTAAGGCAGAATCTAAGGAAATGACTTATAAGAATAATAATCTGAATTTTTTACATGCTAGGATAATACTACTTCTACTCTCTATATTGCAGCATTTTGAAATCACTTTAATTTGGAAATAGCAAAGAACCCTCCTGTTCCATCAGATGACTTCTGATGTGTCCAGTCTCAGTTGTGCATGCTCTTGCAAAAAGCCATCAGGGCGAAGAAGGTATCAAAGCCATCTTATTAATTTGCTTTGGTTGAAAGCTAAAGGTGCTATTAAACTAAAACTTTCTTGTGGCTTAATCTTACTAGTCCTTCCCCAGGGCCCTGTTTCAAGGGTATGAAGACATTATGTTGATTCCAATGCCACTGAACAGTGGTCTCTCAGTGGAGGCTCCAAATGATCCATTGAGCCATAATACCTGTGTGTGTGGTGTATAATGTACACTATTCTTCAAGAGCTACATTTATATGATTTATGTACATGCATCGGATGAAAGTGTATTATCAAAACATTTGTAAAACTGTCCCATAACAAAAGGGAAATTATTCGAAGAGGATAAATTTCCCTGGTAGTCTCATTTGATGCTTCTTTGAAGACAGGCACATACTTATTGTGGTCCTCTCTTTTATAGACAAAGGTAACACCAGGAACTAGCAGCCTAAGGCTGTTTCATTAGGCTGATGAGCCTCTTAATTTATATTACCTTTTATGTTTATATTTTAACTAAAGAATCTGTACTTACTATTGTCTGTGCTCTCTTCTTTTGTTACTAGTAGTGCCATGGTGAGCAGTGAATAAGTGCATGTAGTCATAAAACATCCAGTGATAAAAAAAAACACAGTTATAGAAGAATTTTAGAATTTATAATGGTGACAAATTAAGATATATGCATTCTCATATTATATTTCATGGTGCTATATACGGTATAACGTATTAAAAAGCGGATTAAAGAAAAATCATTAGTAATTTTTTCAAATAAGCAAGTGGTGATTTCTAAGTCTGTTCTGTTTGCTGACTCCTCTTTTTTGCTGAATTGTCAACTGTGAGAGCTGAAATGACAGTCACTGCATGACATAACCATCTACCTGGTGAATAGAAGGGTATGTCAGAAATATTAACCATGTGGGAGTCATTTAAAAAGCAAGTAAGTATGACCAGAATCATTTAGCACTTAGAACCTTCCAGAGCAGCAGTTTAAAAAATAGCCTTGGGCCACAGGGTCTTCCTTGCCAGATAACATATTGGGTTTATTACATAAAAGGAACATTGTGATGCCTTGATCCCTGATTCAGAAAATCTATAGCATTGCGGCTTCAAATTTTGATATAAGTATTGTTGTTTCTTATTTGTGTGCCTGTTTTATTTTTAATTTTTGAGGGGGGATTGTTTTATCTTTTGAATGCCTGTGTTTTTTTCTTTTTTAAAAAAATATATTTTATTGATTTTTTTACAGTGAGGAAGGGAGAGGGATAGAGAGTTAGAAACATCAATGAGAGACATTGTTCAGCTGCGTCCTGCATACCCCCCTACTGAGGATGTGCCTGCAACCAAGGTACATGCCCTTGACCAGAATCGAACCCGGGACCCCTCAGTCTGCAGGTCGACTCTATCCACTGAGCCAAACCGGTTTCTGCTGTTTTTCTTTAATTTATCTTTATTATTGAAAGTATTACAGATGTCCCCCTTTTTCCCACTGAAGCCAGCCTCAGGCCTTCACCATACTATTGTCTGTTTGCTGTTTTTTAAAAATATGTGTTTACTTATTTCAGAGAGGAAGGGAGAGGGAGAGAGAGAGATAGAAACATCAGTCATGAGAGAGAATCATTGATTGGCTGCCTCTTGTGCACTCCCTACTGAGGATCAAGCCTGAAATCCAGGCATATGCCCTGACCAGGAATTGAATTGTGACCTCCTGGTTCACTGTCAACACTCAACCACTGAGCAACACTGGCTGGTGTCTGTGTTTGTTTCAAAGTAGAAGTTATATGTGTGTGTTCTATATTTTGTCAAAATTCTTTATTCAAGTTTTCCTCCACCTCTAATATTGATATTGAAGGATGTGTGATGCCTGAAAGTCTTATGTGTTTTGTTCTGAATTTATCTACTTCTTATCTTTAATTGACGAGTAAGTATGTTTGCTCCTCTGTTATTGTTTTCCTCTGTTAGTTTATGTAGTCCTCATGTTCTAAGTACATAGCAAGAGAAAATGGGGCACATACTCCAGTAAAATGAGTGTTTATCCCTGCCATTCTATAGAAATCTCTATGACATAGAGGCAGAAGAGGCAGGTGAAGTGTTCCACTATGTCAGCCCCAACTAAGTGGAGCTTTACCTTTTTCCACACAGTGAAAGCATCTAGAGCAGTGGTTCTCAACCTTCCTAATGCCGCGACCCTTTAAGACAGCTCCTCATGTGGTGGTGACCCCCAACCATAAAATTATTTCCGTTGCTACTTCATAACTGTAATTTTGCTACTGCTATGAACTGTAATGTAAATATCTGATATGCAGGATGTATTTTCATTGTTACAAATTGAACATAATTAAAGCATAGGGATTAATCACAAAAAACAATATGTAATTATATATTGTGAAATATTTATTTCTAATTACAAATAAGTGAAATTTTGTCTTGAATCGCGGTGTAGCATGGGCAACAGTCTTCATATAACAACAGTAAACTACATTGCTACATTTTGCTACACCGAGGAGCGGTGTGTTGGTTCCTAAGACCATGAGAAATAGGTGTTTTCCAATAGTCTTAGGCGACCCCTGTGAAAGGGTCATTCAACCCCCAAAGGGGTTGCGACCCACAGGTTGAGAACCACTGATCTAGAGGGAATGCATAGTCCTTTCCATCATACAATTAAGCACTTATTACAGTCAGTTGACATTTGTGGAACACTTTTTTTCAGATCTCACAGCTATTGGGACAAAAGCTGGTTACCAAAGAAAGGCAGAATACCACACTGGCCCTATCATTCCTTTGATTTCTTTTCAAATAAAAAGAAAATACCATATTTTCCAGCATATAAATGGGGTCGACTGGACATATAAGACGACCCCCAACTTTTCCAGTAAAATACAGAGTTTACGATATACTTGCCCTATAAGACGACATCTGGCGTATCAGGTGACCCCTGACTTTTGAGAAGATTTTCCTGGTTAAAAAGTCATCTTACGGTAGTCCATTGAAAAAATTTTCTGCATGTCTGCATTGAAATTTATCTTACACAACTTTTCAATGTTCTGATACAAGTTTCTGAACATATTTTCCCTATTATAATCTCTTGAAAGGTATGGAAACTATTAAATTGTCTGAAAGATTGAGGATCAAAACCACTATAGGCAATTAATATAAGAATTCCATTCAAGTAAAGATATTTAGGAAATGATTCTTTATATACTAATTCAGCTTTATAACTTAGATAAAACCAAACAATTCATATGGGACAAAAATTGCTTTAATGTATTATTTTTTGTATAAGACACTATTAAAATGCTGAAACCTTACTACTGGTTTATAATGAGGAATCAGGACCAAAATATCTGATATTCTCTACCCTAAAGTCTCTTTGGTGAGAAAAATATTGGTTTATATTTTATCTGAGTCTTTCCAATCTAGCCTCTCTTCACATTAGACTTGGTGATATCATTAATGCTAGAAGGAACTTTGGCTCAACTTCAGTCTTAATCATTTACTCTTAGTCTAGTCTCAAATTCATTAGCTTCTTAGGGCTTGCGTTTCAACAACTGTAAACCAAGAGAGTATGAGAGTGCTCATGAAATGTTTCAAAAGATGGAGAGCAAACATGGGTGAGTAGTGTCCACTTAAAGGTCTGTTATAATAATTCACTTGAGAATTGTTATGCCTTTCACAGGTGTTGTAACAGCAGAAATGGAGATAAATGAACTTATTAAAGAAGTATTTAGATGAATAGGATCAAAAGAATTAAAAGTAGGGTAGTGAATTGAAAAATTATGTGTAGTTTCTATAGGATTGCAGGAGAATAAATTTGCTTGATAACTCTATAATTATTATAATGATACTTAATGTTTATTAAAGGCTTGGTATGTGTCTTAATAAAAGGTGAGTGATACTATTCACATTGTTTAGATTGGGAAATTAAAATCAGAAGTTAGGCACATCTTGATAAGTGGGAACATCTGAATTTGCCTCTGTATCTAATTTCAAAGTCCAAGTCCCATTATTAGGTACCATACCAAACTATGTCATAAGAGTACATGGTCATTATTATATCACATGGTGATAGTGGCAGTGTAGAGTACTAATGATGTCCTATAGAATGGTGATTTTACCTTCTACATTAGAAAAAAAGGATTTCATCTTTAATTAGATATCTCGTATGCATATTCTTAGAACTGTTTCATCAGACATGTCTTTGTTGTGGTTGGAGAAATGTATACCATTCCTTATCTTTCACTATCTTTTAATGTGGCTGCCATTCAAGATTATAAATTACTTAAAATCATTAAGTAAATTGCATAATCCAGCATTTTGGCCAGTTAGTGAAGGTCATTAGAATAACCATTTTATTAATTAAAATGCTTACCTGTATAGTTAATGTAAATAGTACAGTAGCATTTGGGATCCTGGCTGATCAGAGGACAGCAGCTTTTTACTAATTAAGTTCCTGTGGGTTGACTGTTGAAGGCTTTGCTCTATCAGAACTCAAATGGCAAGACTCATACACACATATGTACTGTCCTTAATTATTTTATCCTTTCTTCATTCTGTGGATTATAGCTCTGTTACCCTTTCAATGAAAGACAAACATGCTATCTTTCTCTGGTTGCTAAAGACTTCTTTCAGGTCATGTGCACTCATAACATAGGACATTATGGGATATTAAGAAGAAAACTATTAAGGCTGTCAATTCCATTGTCAGTTTGGCCCTTGCAGGTCCTAAACATAATACAGGAGAAAAGAATATGAACTGAGACCTTGATCATTTAATTTAACTACTTTAAAAGAAAAAGAAATTTCAGCCTTGACCAAGTCACTTACTCTCAGTTTCCTCACATATGAATTGAGGAGGTTGTACAATTTAAGGTGTCTTTCATCTCTGATATCCTATGTTTCATCTCACAAAGTCTATTTAAATGTATTGGAGTAATCTGTGCAGTTTAAGGTGGATTCCAAATTTATCCATTGGAGGTAACTATTTATTTCAATATGGCTGCATGCCTGACTTACATTTTATAAAATATTACATATTTAATTCTCTGTAGAAAATAGGAATCTCGCCGAGACCGGTTTGGCTCAGTGGATAGAGAGTTGGCTTGCGGACTGAAAGGTCCCAGGTTCGATTCCGGTCGGGGGAATGTACCTTGCTTGCGGGCACATCTCCACTGTGGGGCGTGCAGGAGGTGGCTGATCGATGTCTCTCTCTCTCTCATCGATGTTTCTAACTCCCTATCCCTCTCCCTTCCTCTTTGTGAAAAGTCAATAAAATATATTAAGAAAAAAGAAAATAGAATATCTTTTAGACATCCTATATTACAAAAGGTTAATATGCAAATAAACTGAATGGCGGAACAAACCGAACAAATGAACAACTGGTCACCATGATGTGCGCTGACCACCAGGGGTTGTATGCAGAACATGGTGGGCGTTGGCTGTGGCAGGATGGTGGAGCAGGTGAGCAGGGTTTCCAGACCAAGTTTGGGTGCCGGTCACTGTCACTGGGGCGAGCCTCTGGTGGTTACTGAAATTTCTTTGCTCCCATCCTCTGTGGTCCTGCCCGATGCTTGCACATGCTGCCAGCACTGGAACCACCACTCGCACCCACTGCCAGTGCTGGCCCTGCTCACACTTGCAGTCAGCGCCAGAGTTGCTGCTCGCACCCACTGCTGGTGCCCAGTACTGTCAGTCCCGGTCACTCAGTGCCATCATCAGGTGCAAGCAGCAGCTGCCAGCCCTGATCATCCCTGAGTGGTTCTCCACCTCCCCCTGCTCCTGAGAGGCGATCAGGACAGCAGCCACTGCTCACACCTGCTGCTGCCCCCAGCCCCAATCACTCTGCACCATCAGCAGGTGTGAGCAGGGTCAGCATCATCAGTGTGTGGGAGCAGTAGTGGCGTGAGTGGGGCTCCCGACAGACAGGGAACCGGGGTCACAGTGGGAGGGGGGGTTGGGTGGGAATATGGAGGATGGTCCGAGATCTTCCTGTGTGCCTACCACAGCTTCGTGGCCCACAGTTCCTTTCAAGATGCATGAATTCGTACACTGGACCCCTAGTTAGAATATAATTCCATTAACTTCTATTATCTTAATCTCTTAACTGGAGATGTTTGGCAATGTCTAGAGACATTTTTTTATTGTCATAAATTGGGGAATGCCACTGGTGCCTAATAGAAGAAAAGGAGGCTCTTTTATGTCCTAAAATGAATAATAGAGACCCCTACCCCCAATAAAGAATTATCCTGCTCAAAATGTCAACAGTGCCAAGGTTGAGAAATCCTAAACTAAATATGCTTTTTAGAGTGGAGAGTAATTAGTCTGCAAGTCTTATTTTTGTACCAAATATTATAAGCACAGTTACAGAAAAAAAATATATCAATTTATTAAGTATATTAAAAGCACCAAGCAACATCTAGTCATAATTATTATTTTAAATTTTTATAAAGAAATATTTGATCCAGTGGGGTAGAAATTAAGAGGTAGATTCTAGAGTAGGCAGACAGAAGTTTATATCTTGACTTTATCACTTGATAGTTATATGACCTTTGAAAACTTATTTTTCTTTTTTAAGGCTCTATTCTCTTATCTGAAAAGGTGTTTAATTATGTCTTCCTTTCATTGTTATAAGACTTAAAATAGAGCATTAAGTGCTTATAACTAAAGGCTGTTTAAAACTGACACATGCCATGATTATATTAACAATGGTTTTAGTGAATAGTATGGTTTTATTCATTGATTTACTAAAAAAATGAATCTAATTTATCTTTGCACCAGTTGTTTTACTTCTTTACTAAGATTTGCAGCAGAAAACGAATATTGAGTTATACTCATTGCTTATTGAAACTAGAAGACAAAGTAAGACAAAAAAACCCACGTTGAACAAGTTTTTTTCCCATTTAAAAATATATAGACAGATCTCAGAGGGAAGGCAAGGGATGGTTGGGTGGTTGGGGAGAGATTAACCGAAGAATTTACATGCATATATGCCTAACCCATAGACAGAGACAGTAGTGTGGTGAAAGCATGAGCAGTGGGAAGGGGAGTGTTACAGTAGAGGGGGGTCAATGGGGGAAAAAGGGGACATCTGTAATACTTTCAACAATAAAGATATAATGCATATATATATATATATATGTATATAATATATATGTGGGAAAATAATTTCATATGCTGTAAAAAAGAAAGTACTTGATATATTGAAACTGATGCCAACATAATAAATAGCATTGGAAAGACACTGTAAAGAATTATGCTAAACAAGAGAAGCTCCTAAAGACATTAAAACCACCCACAAATGAATCAGAAAAAAAAAAAAAAACAGCTGCTGAAGGATGACTAGCAATGTATTTATTGGGAGTTGAACTAGGAAATATGTTCGACATGTTTCATTTCAAAACATTATTATCTTTACTGCACTGACATGTCCTCTAAGGGTCAGTAACCTTGATCAGAAAATCATCACCTGTAGAGCAGTGAATTTACAGGCACCTGATAGCCAAGCTCCCTGAAATCCTCAGTTTAAAATCTTATATCAGTGCTACTTTTTCCATTATGAGCAGCCTTTTTCCCAAAGGAGCACTGTCTAATGAGTAGGAGTGCATTGTTTGAAAGAACTGCAGAAGTACTTCTAGATGTTTTTCCCCTTTAGCAAACTGTTGGGAAGATGGAGGAGTATTCAGCATGAAGCATGCTGTCATTATATTTATTCTGGGTCTTTTTAGCACTGTAATTTATTTCTGTGCCAAAACTATATGAATTGTTAAAAAATGTACTTTTCCGTAAAATGAAACAATTGAACTGGGTCCCTATTGAATTATGCACATATATTAGCTAAGAAAATGCAATTGTTTGAATTAAGAAACAATCACAGTTTATTTTATTTTTTTGCAGAAGCAAAATGCTTAAAATCTTTATCAGAACATTTTAAGGGCTACCCTCCCAGGTGGGCCAAAAATGAATTGTTATAAAATTTCAATAATTCCCTGAAAGCTCACCACATCTTTAATTTAGATTAGATTATACCACCGTCTCTTATTATTTTACTAAGATGCTTTTTTTTCTGAAAATGAACACTTAAATGGAATCAGTGTCTGATTTTTATAACTAAACACTTTGTCCATAGAACCCCTTCTATAGTGTAAGTATGGCCGGATCATCTCCTTTATAAAAAAAAAAGGGCAGCTATGACAAGGGACAATTAGAAGTCTAAAAACTGAGCACTAGGCATAACAATTAGCAGCAGCCCCCTCTTCTGTGATCCTAAGGCTAGGATAAGGAAAATTCTAGTCATTGAGCATGTGCTAGAGTTACTGTACTCTTCTGACATGTTCACATGTTCACATGTTTCATGGAATTCTCAGAGCCACCAAGTAGGGTGAGTGGAACTGGATTGTGTCTTATTTCATAATTGAAGATACTTAGTCACTGAGAGGTTAAGCTCATCCAATTAGTGAGTTGTTCTGAATTGTAGTCCAAATTTGAAGGTCTCTAAAGTTTCATGCCCTCCCCCCTACATCGCACTGCTTGCATTATTTATTGTGGTTTTGTGCGTATGTGTGCCTGTTTCTATTTGAACACTTTAGAGCACTTTAAATTTCCACTTCCAGATGAGTTCCTCAATGTCAGGAGCCACACCTTGTGCATCTGAGTGGCTCATCAAGTATTCTGTATAATTACTGGCATATTATGGTTGACTCCTGTAAATATTTGTTACTTAAACGCCAAGATGGAAAATATTCATGAAGTACATCTACCTTCATTTGTCAAACAAAGGCGGTAGAATGGCACACCTGTCAAAGCATTTAGATATTCTGAAGATCAATGTTAAGTAAATGTGTGGTTATATTTTTTACTGAAGTGACAAGGTTTACATAATTGACACTGAAGACTCCCAACATGTGTACATAGTGCTTAACTTCTATCTACTTGAATCAACTTACCAGAAAGGAAAAAGAATTCTTTGAGTGTGTGTTCAGAAAAAAAGCATTTGTCTAGATTACAGTGGTCGGCAAACTCATTAGTCATCAGAGCCAATTATCAATAGTACAATGATCTTTTGAGAACCAAATTTTTTTTAACCTTAAACTTCTTCTAATGCCACTTCTTCAAAATAGACTTGCCCAGGTCATGGTATTTTGTGGAAGAACCACACTCAAGGAGCCAAAGAGCTGCATGTGGCTCGAGAGCCACAGTTTCCTGATCCTGGGTCTAGAATAACATGAGAAAAATAAAAAAATATATATGTATTTAAAAGGAAAGCATTTATATTTACCCAAGTGATGTGTGCATTTCTTAATGTGCAGTGGGGGAAAATAAACTGTAATTAGATCTAACATAGTTGTGACCAAATCCTTTGGTTAATTTTTTTCCATAATATTGAGCTTTTTATCATCATTCATTTTTTAGAGTTATATTTGTTATTAGTTTCTAGCCCCCATTGATATTATGCTTAAACATTTTGTGTGGATGCCTGACATCTTCTCACTAACACCTGGAGGGCAGAGACTGGCTATTCATCTTCCTATCCCTGCAGGTGGTTAATGGGTAAATTTCCCATAGTGTTGTCTGTGACTGAGGATGCAAATGGTGGTGTAATTGGAAAAAGCATCCTCATGAACTGGAAACTTTAGCCTCAGCTCTTCTGTTAATGTGTTTTGTCTTTGAGTTTCTGATAAGTAAAATCATAAAGCCCTTTCTATCCTCTGACAATCATATTGTATTGATATAGATAACACAAGCTAAGGATCCTTTAAAAAATTAAGTTCCCCATTAGTAGGATATATTGATACAATTCTGGATGAAACCATAATCTCTGAACAAAATGTGTATAATTTTAAATGAGCTATATGTAGTAAGAGTTAATTCCATTATAAGGGGAGTTGAAAGCATGTCTGATATATTGGGAGTTGAAAGCATGTCTGATATATTCATGTTAAAACAATTTATTGTTTTTGAAGGAAAATTCTGTTAAGTTAGAAACAACACAGTTCCATTTTAATTAAAAGATGTCAGAGATTAAGGATTTTTCTTCTGTATAGAGATGTGATTAACAGATCAATCATTCTCTATCAGGCACACTCTTGATGATGCTGTCTTTCTTTGAAAATGATCCCAGTTCTTGTTGGATGTGTCATAGATTCATTGCTATCTTGAGGGTAAAAACTCTGCTCCAGTGACAATTTTTTTAAAAAGCCTACATTTGCATGAAAATGACTAAAATGATAATAAAGATGAACAGCTTTATCTATAATATTAGTTTGTTTTTTTCATGCTATTCATCACTAAAACATCTTGAATTCTAGAAACAACATAGTTTTTAGTAGCACTATTAGGCTATTAGAATTATTGAAAATACACATCTCTGAACAAAACATTCATTATCCTAATTCACATAAAAAGAAAATGTTAATATTTATTGTATATTACTTAAGATAAATTCCTTTGCACGTATTCAGAAATAGGAACTTTTAAAAAAAGCATGCACATAAAATAAGTTAGATTGTATTTATTATGTATTTTTATGTGGTAATAGATTGCAAACATCTCTATATGGCAATAAATCTAAGAAACTATTGTAAATTTAAAGACTGCCTATAGTGATGTAACAATTATTTGTTGGACATTTATGTTATTTCCATTTTAATTTTTAAACCAAGCCATATGATAATACACACATATACACGTGCGCACGTGTGCGCACACACACACATACACACACACACACACACACACACACACAGATAAAAGCATGTATGCCTACATAAAGCCTTGTGGGCTTGTATCCTTGATATAAATTTTTACAGGTAAATTGAAAGGGTTCGGAATCATACACACTTTTTTACATTTTAAAAAATATAAAATAATACAGAGATTTCCTTATGTACCTTCCTTCCTTTAATGATGACATCAAGCATAACCATAGTACAATGATCAAAGCCAGAAAGCTACATTGGTGTGGCACAGACCTTAAGTGACTCTCACCAGTTTTCTCTTCAATATGTTTTTATTTCTATATCAGTTTCCCATATTGCATTTAGTTGTTATTCCTCTTTAGTCCCTTCCAATCTGTAACAGACCAGCAGTCTTGTCTTGTCTTTCATGAATTTTGACACTTTTGAAGAATACCAGAGAGGTTTTTTGTAGAATTATCCTCAATTTAGGTTTATATGATGTTTTCCTATGATTCAAATGAAGTTATGTATTTTTGTGGAGAATGTGAGGGAAGTGACATCACATCCTTTACAGTGCACAGCACCGAGGGTTTGGCAATGTTATATGTCTCTTGGATGGTCACATTTCTACCTTGAATACGTGGATAAGGTGGTGTCCGCTGGGTTTCTCCACTGTAAAGTTGCTATATTTCCCTTTATAATTAATAAGTACCTTGGGAGAGATACTTTGAGACTATACAAATGTCCTGTTTGTCCTGACTTTTGTCCACTAATTTTAGTATCCATGAATGAATCTTGTCTGAAGCAATTATTACTGTGGCATTAGCCTGATGGTAGTATTTTTATTTCCTTTCCCCCTATATTGACACTACCCATTTTTTAAAATTTATCTTATTGTTGAAAGTATGCACATTTTAAATGATTTTTTTATTTTTAATTATGGAATATTAAAAAACTGAAATTTCAGAAAATAATCAAATGATGTATATCAGCTCTTATAGTTACTATGGAATGGAGACAATATGCTTTTCTTAAGGAGCTTACAGTAAAAGGAAGATAGAGACCTATGAATAGTGATATCATTGTCTAAATGCTGTAATTGGCATCTTCCAATTATCATCAATTCAGAAAAATAAGCAGTGATCATCACATTTTTAAAAAGGGGAACATAATTAGACTTTGTAAAAATAATTGATAACTGTCAGGTGTTACATACAAGAGTTCTCATTTTGGTTGGCCTTCCAAAGGTGAGAGCTGGGGAAGGTATTAGCAGAAGTAAGGAGCAGAGAAACACCAGCACATAGTTTAAAATGGACTCTTGTAGCTACGGAGGTCAGAAGTCCGAAATCAAAGTATCAACAAGGCGTGCTCCCTCTGACAGGGCTCAGAATGGATCTAGCTTCTGGTAGGTCTTTGGTTTGTGGCAGCATAACTCCCATTTTATAATGTTTCTGTGTGAATGTGCATCTCTTTGTATAACTTTCTTTTTATCAGGACACCCGTCCTCTTGGTTTAGGAGCCTATCCTCCGCTAGGAATAGTGACTGGACAAGTGTCGAATGGTGTCTGTAGTTTTGTTTACAACGATATAATTAGAACTATGAAAGGAACTATGAAAGGTATATTCCTGTGTGGAATTTAACAGACTAAAGCTAAGTATTAGTTGTATTATGATGGTAAGAATATGATGCTCCGCACCTGCAATTGTCTTTAACTTGATTTCTCCTATACATAAAGAGAAAGCAGATAAATTCAAAACAAATAGTTCTTACTCCTACAACTTGCTTTCCAGGCAGGTTGAAAACCATCATTATATTCTCAGCACAAAGCTAAGCTTAGCAAATACTCAGTGTCTTAATGTAATTATTAATACCACATTGCAGATGTAACATGACTAGACCACTGGATTGCTTTACTATGTCTATTCCATTTCTAGTTTATCGGCCTATTTGTTACTGCTAAGGGAAATAACTTTAAACTCATTTGGTCTCCTTATACCTTAGAGTAAGAATGAAAAGTGATATTCATCTCATTTATTCACAGGAGGATTATAAAGTGTCATGGCAGTTTTTTCTTTCTGGGAAAATAATTTTGGGATGTGAATAAAAATGCAGTGCTTTTGGGCATCCTAAGATGAGAAATACAAATGTGCCTCTTATTAACTATACATTACTGGTGATATATTTTAGAAATTCTGTTAAGTAGATCCATTTAAAAAAATAAATAAATAGGTTTATTTTGGGGAACAAAATGTCATTACTGAAGGTGTACTTTGTCATATATGGAACTCATAGATAGTTTGAAAAGTCCTTTGCCAATTTATCAAAATGTCATCTTCAGGTACTGGTTTGGAAAATTAGTAACTGCTGGAGTGTGTGACTGAGGAAAGGTGTCACTATGTGCAAGGGCCTATCAGTTTTGAACTTCTGGCCTAAAGCAAAGATGTTAATCATTAGTGTTGAGATAGAAAATGTCAGAAGTTTTTAGCATACAAATAAATGCTAAAAGTTGAACTGTGAACTCCACTGTCCAAAAGCACTGAAATCAATTACAATAGTGAAAACTGACATAGACAGCAAACAGCTTTATAGTGTACCAGTAGCCCATGGTGCAATATCGCATGCAGTAGGCTGACTGACACTTCCGTGCGAGCCAGGCTGCTTCAATGGGAGCTGCACTGCGGGAGGCAGAAGGGAGTGTGGGCATCAGGAGGGCTGCACTGTTTCTGTGGGAGGCGGGCCTGTAGTCTCCTCTCCAGGCCTGCGCTGGGCCATGGATGCTACGGGCCTGCCCCCATGTCCCTCAGAGGTCCTCCCTAGCCAGGGCATTGCCATGGCGACGAAGCAAGCATCTTACCTGGCTGCTCTGTGCCCACTACCCAGAGGCCCACCGTTGCCATGGCAATGAAGCAAGCATTCTGCCAGGCTGCTCATGCTGCCTTGCTCACAGCAGCTGCCCCCCTAGGACTGGGGGACTCTTGTGAGGCTGAGGGGACTGGATGCTGCCATCTTGTGGGTATGGGTGCCACCCTCTTTGTGCGGGAGTGATGGTTAATTTGCATATTACCTTTTTATTAGATAGGATACTGGCTGACTTAATTTTATGCTTATAAAAGACAATTTGCCTTGGCTTTTAATTACTATAGAGTGTCTGAAGGGTGGTGTATTTTTGGACCACAGTTCACACCTTTACGATTCATTCTCAAATACATATGTGACCATTGATATGTTTGGATCAGTCTAATTTTCTTCCCCAAACAAAATTCTGAGTAAGTGGAAGAAATAGCATAAAATATCTCCTGAAATTATACAGGATTAGATCATTAACCTTAACGTGGTCAACTACATTGGAGGAGAGAGACCTAGAAACAAAATGACTCCATGCTTCACTATACATGTAAAAATGTTTCTCCTGCCCTCTTGCTTTTGGCTCTTTGTTCAGTTTCTCAACACTTTCACATAGAGTTTACTCCTCCCCATGATGCAGATGAAGTGGGTAAGAAATCTCATTTGAGACATGAAAAAACTGAGTCTCTGGTATTTTTAGTTCCTGACCAAGGGCAAATATAGGCTAATGCTTGAAAAACACGTATTTGGGTCTTCTAAAGGTCAGTCCTAAACTAAAAAGCATTGTAGACAAAATATTTTAAATGCAAAATAAGGACTTAGAGTTTAGTGGAGTTCAAAAAATAAAGAAATCATTTAGTTGTAGTCATGAAGCTATACTGATCTTTAAGGTTATAGCAGAATCACTCTTGGGTTTTCTTTGCTCCCAGAGAGATTAGAGAAATTTTTAAATATTATTAATATATACCTGTTAGATATATATTGGTGGAAGCTATTATAGTAAAGATTGGCCTAAATACATATGGGATTCTACCTGATGATATGGAAGTCCTTTAAAAGGTGAAGACTGATTCCTGGCCGAATTTTCAATGTCTAATAATCTCTGTGCTTCATCAGTCCTATTGGGATACTGGTAATACCTCTTGGATAGAGGGATTAGTTGAAGGAAGCACATGTAAATTGCTTAAGAGAGGCCTGATACTCTTATGATGTAATTCTTCCCTCTCTTTTCTCTCAGAAACTTTATTATTTTAGCCTGGGTTATTTCCATGAGGCCTAGTTATTATTTACCTCATTACCATAGTTTAGTATTTTATAGTTTTATCCTCAAGTTTAAGTACCTATTTGTCTGAACCTCTTTCAACCATAGTTTTATTCCCCTCGCTGAAAAATACTGATCAATGCCACTTCATAACTACACAAATGATCATACATTACTCAGTATTGGGGAGACTTTTTAGAAGGAGACAGACCTTTAGTGACTCACTGTAAGTATTGCTGGTTTAAGTTTTGTCAATAAACAATTGATCTTTCAGAGTAAAGGAACTTTGAATGACTCAGTTGTAATTTTAAGAATCATGACAAGGGAGCTGTTTTGTGATCTATAAAGGTTGGCTTTTTAAAGGACCAAATGGAAATTTTAGTAAATTTTATGGGCAATTCATAGATTTACATGATAATCAATTTTTCTCTCTCAAGAATAATGTAGAATAATTACTCATCATTAGAATGCATTATCTTGATACTGTGAAAAGTATCCCTGAGTAATTAAGCAAACTTTGTTTCTGAAAGTTAAAACAGTGAAGCATATCTCCAAAGACAGTGATTTCATTTTGAGCACAACTCATTCTTAGTCATTACTCTGGCAATAACTAGGTACCAGTACTAGTTACTTCTGTTGCAATCCTTAATATATATAGTGAATGTTAATGTCATCCACATGGAGTAATATAACCTCATCGCATTTACTATAATAGAATCCTTTGTATTTATTCTGAAAGCAGTAGTAGAATCTTAGGCAAATGTTAAGTAAAGAGGCATTAAATAGAACCTGTTTATTCCATTTGAAGTACTAGTCTTGTATATCCAGGTGGCCTACCTATTGATCATGATTTTTGCAGTAATACTAAAATAAAAGTGAGGTAGTGTTAAGCATGATGCCAAGTATTTTACCTACATTATTGGATTTATTACTTAGAATAATTCTGTAAGCTCAGTTGTATTACCTTATTTTATACACTATGAAACTGGGGCTTGGAGAGAATGCAACTAACATTTCTTTCATTTTTCTGGAATAATAAGAAGTGAATTAAAAATGTACACAATAAAATAAAATAAAAAATCTTTGGCAGATTTCAGTAAATGATGAAAGAAAATGTAAGAACAATCAATAGTAAAATGTTTTTACCTGAAATAGTATTTGCATATGATTTAGCGGTCATTTTATCAAGGATATTTATTAAGCACTTATTGTTTACCAAACATAATGCATTCACCTTATTCTCCCAGTTTTACAGGAAACTGAGGCTTAGGGAGTTTAAATAATTTACCTAAGATTCCAAAGGCTTAACTGGTAAAGATAAGATATGAGCCAATGTCTGGATGACTTTAAAGTCTGTGCACTTAATTGATATGTTATCTCTTGGGTTGAAGAAGAAGCCCTGCAGGTTAAACAATTAGTGTTAAATTTTGAACATGTTTATTTAAAGCTATAGGAAAATGTAAAGAAATAAAAAACTTCCTTTCAGAATTGAATTGATGACTCTGTATCTACACTAAAAACAAACAAACAAACAAAAGACTTTACTGAGCCTGGCTGGTGCAGCTCAGTGGTTGTGCTTTGACCCATGGACTAGGAGGCAAGGTTCATTTCCTGATCAGGTCACATGCCTGAGTTGCTGGATCCACAGTAAAGGGCCTGCAGGAAGCAACAGATTAATAATTCTCTCTCTTTTCCTCTCCTTTCCTCTCTGAAATCAATTCTATATAATAAAAGGTTAACATGCAAATTGTCCCCTCGACTGGGAGTTTGACCAGAGTTTGACCAATGGGGTGGGGCTGGCCAACTTTCCACATCTCCTCCCTCTGGCCAGCCTGGCCAGACCACACCTGTGCATGAATTCATGCACTGGGCTCTCTATTAAAAAACATAATAAAAAAGAAAACAAAAACAAACAAACAAACAAAAAACACAATGAGGAGTGAATCAGGACAAGTTAAAGATTGATGCCCATAACTATTAGAGTAGCTTTTAACATGTATAGCATAAACAAAACAAAACAAAAAAATGTATAGCATAAACAACTTTCCTAACTACCTCTCCCATAATATGTGGTAAATAATACATGTTGAGAGAATTTAGAGTTGTAGTTGGGATAAAGCATATGTTCATAAATTTGGAAACAATGATTCAGACTAAGCTGGGTTTTCTGTCTCCTATGAATCTGTAATGAATGGTAATAATAGAGATTTGAGATCTATTTTCATTGTTACAAAAAAACAATTTTCCCCAGGTTTTTGCATGATGAGTTTATTCAGGTTAACTAATTTTTTTTTCTCAATTCCATCAACCAGATGGTAGTATTTTTCCCCCATGCAGGCCAGCATTGATTGTCAGCTATATGCCTTTAATTTATGAAATACATTTATTATTAGTAATGAGTTTGTTAGTCATAAGGGCATGAAGTTTTGGATTTAATATATAGGAAGTGAGAAGCAATAAAAGGGAAGAAATCCTTGTTGATTAAATGTTAGAAAATAATTGCACTGATGTCCATGCGGGTTCTCCTTAAAAAAATATATTTTTATCTAAACTTGAATGAATGTAAGTCTAATATTCTTTTTTGATCTTCAAAGTAGTTGATTTTTAAGATGTCAGAATCCCAGGCTCATTACATTGCACATACATCTCTCAATTGACCAGCTCGATCAATCTCCAGAACTGATAATTTTAGTACATCTAGGAGCTTTGAGTTGTAGATGTAAACCGATGAATTTACTAGAACAAATGAACAAAAACAGCTCTGAGAAGTCCAGTAGTAGAACTCATCTGAAAATCAAACTGTAGGTAAATAAGAAAAAAGTGGTTATAAGTAGGGAATATATCATGTTAACCTGTACTTTTTAAAAAAATTAAAGTATTACATATGTCCTTATCCCCACAGTGCCCCCCTCCCTGCTCATGCCCTCACCCCCTAGTGTCTGTGTCCATTGATGATGCTCATATGCATGCATAAAAGTCCTTTGGTTGATCTCTCCCCCTTACCATCACCTTCCCCTACCTTCCCTCTGAGGTTTGTGCATCTGATCAATGCTTCTCAGTCTCTGGATCTGTTTTTGTTTAGCAGTTTACCCTGTACTTTCAACCAACATTTTATTCTTGAGGACTGCTTACACTTTATTAGCTACCATTTACTGATGACAGAAACCAATCTATACATCTTATAAATTGTTCTACAGGGCATTTGAGGTTTGTATATACATTAAATATGTTATGTAGTCCAGCTGATGTGGCTCAGTGCTTGCAGGTCAATCTATGAACCAAGAGGTCACTGTTCGATTCCCAGTCAGGGTACATACCAGGTTTGCAGGTTCGGTCCCCAGTGTGGGATGTGCAGGAGGCAGCCAATCAATGATTATCACTCTTCATTGATGTTTTATCTCTCCTTCTCTCTTCCTCTATGAAGTCAATACAAAAATATTTTGCCCTAGCTGGTTTGGCTTAATGGATAGAGCATCGGATTGAAAGGTCACTGGTTCGATTCTGGTCAAGGACACATGCCTGAGTTGTGGGTTTGACCCCCAATAGGGGCAGGAGGCAGCCAATCAATGATTCTCTATCATCATTGATGTTTCTATCTCCCTATCCCTTCCTCTTTGAAAGCAATAAAAATACATAAAAGATAAAAATCAAAAATAATTTTATGTGACTTGTACAAGGTTACATTACTTGGGACTGAGTCCAAGCTTGCCTGATGGGCCCTTCTGTTATGCTACTTTTAAATGGACTATACTAAAACATGTAGCAATAGTACCATGGCATACTTCTTAGCAACAAAAAAGTAACTCATTAATGATAAACTCAAGTTGAATGAAATTTAAGAGTATTATATTGAGAGAAAAAAAGCCCATTCTAAATGATTACACACTATATAATTTCATTTTTATAACATCCTTGAAATTAAAAATTATAGAAATAGGGAACAAGTCAATGGTTTCTAGGGTTAGAGAAGTAGTGTATGTGGGAGGGGACAAGAGGGAAATGGATGTGGTTTCAAAAGAGCAACACAAGGGCTTTTTGTGGTGATGGAATTGTTCTGTTTCTTGGATTTGGTGGTGAATACATGAACCTACACATGTGATAAACGTGTATAGAACTATATGTACACACTAGCCTCATGCACATATGCACATATGCACACATACATACACACACATACATGCATGCAGACATATAAGTAAAATGAGGAAATCTGCATAAGGTCAGTGAATTGTATCATTGCAAATACCTATGATGGTACAGTTTTTCAAGATGTTGCAATTGGGGGAAAGTAGATAAAGAACACAGGGAATCTCTGCAATAGTTCTTTCAACTGCCTGTGAATCTGTAATTATCTGAAAGAAGTTTAATTTTTAAAATTGTAACAATGGGGAAATTGAAAGGGAAACCTTCAATGAGCTTGAAAGCCTGCTGATCTTTCTTGCTTTCTGCTCAGCCAGAGAGCTGGGGTAAGGATGCCTTTGACAGATTGTAGAATCTGAGGCTAACAGGCACATCAACAGGACTGGATGTTACCCAGGTCCAGATGGAAACTGGAACAAACAACAAGGCCTGGCAATAGGGACAGAATCATATCTGATCTAAATCAGTACAGCTTCCATGTGAAGAACTTTGGCCAGTATACCTTTCTTGGGCCCTGACAGTGGCCATTCAGCTCCATTAATGACTAAAATATAAAGAATACACCTGCTGTCTTTTCCAGATAATATAAAATTTATTAACTTTTTAATAATAAAGGTAGTATGTTAAACATGTATATACGTTTAGTGTATTTCTTACAAAGTACATACTGGAAAATGTACTTCAAGTAAGATTTTTATTGGGAAGATGTAGTAACTGAATATTGGAAATGTTAAGTGAATGTCCATTCTTAGACTCAAGAATGCCTAAATGTTCACTGCATAGCTCAGCATACTCCAAACAAACCAATTGCAACTCCAATGCTTTCTTATAATTATTCATTTTTCCTGTTTATCACCTGTCTTGACATTGAGTCCTAGTGTTGTGGAATAATTTTCTTTGTTTATCTGTATGTCTCTTCTTCCTTTTACCTTGGACCCCAATGTCTAACATGATACTATGCAAATAGTATTGCTTGAATCCATGTGGGTTGCAATAATTTAAAAGTGAATGGTAGGGGGAAAGATTCTGGTAACATAGCATATATAACTCTAATGAGTAGTATTAAATTTTCAGGGAAAGTTAAGGCTACAAAATCAGGACTAAAGGACCTGTTACTCATAGAAATTATAGTTCCTTTGTGCTAGATGCTGGAATATATTTCTGAAATCAGCCTCGTCCAGAAACACACAAAATTTAAGCTTTTTTTTTGCATGTAATTCCATGCATCTTATATTTCTTTTGTATGCTTTTATTGCTTCATTTTTATTTGCCTTGATATATTAATAAATTTATCATTTTTATTTCAGTTGCTTATACATTATTGCAGAGAGCTGTTTTGACTTCCTTAGCAATATATTTTTTTTAAACCAGGACAGTTTCTCCACAGATGGACAAAAATATTACCCAGAGACCACCATATACATTTGAAAACTATATAACCAACAGATATATCTTATACATTCTGAATATCTACACTTCAAAAACATATTTTAATAAAGATAAAAATGTAGATATATAATATTTAGATCCATGGCAAAAAGGGCTACTATAATATACTATCTCATCCTATATAATAAAAGGCTAATATGCAAATCAACTGAACAGTGGAACAACCAGTCACTATGATACACACTGACCACCAGGGGCCAGATGCTTAATGCAGGAGCTGCCCCCTGGTGATCAGTGCACTCCCACAAGAGGAGTGTTGCTCAGCCAGAAGCCAGGCTCACAGCTGGTGAGCACAGAGGCTGTTGTAGAAGTCTCTCCTGCTTCCATGGCAGGGCTAAGGATGTTCGACTGCTGGCGTAGGGAAGTGGGCCTAAGCCATCAGTCGGATATCTCCAAAGGGCTCCTGGACTGTGAGAGAGCACAGGCTGGGCTGAGGGACCCTCCTCCACTGAGTGCACAAATTCGTACACTGGGTCTCTAGTTATTAATAAGAGAGACGGTGTATGATAACCATTCACATAAGTGCCTAACAATTATCTCTTCATTATATATTAATGTCCACATTTGGTAAGTACAGAAATCAAACTTTAGAAAAATTAAGTAGTTGATTGAAAGTCATGCAAAAATACTTGCTTAAGATGGGGTTATAGCCAAGACCGGTTTGGCTCAGTGGATAGAGCGTCGGCTTGCGGACTGAAAGGTCCCAGGTTCGATTCCAGTCAGGGGCATGTACCTTGCTTGCAGACACATCTCCACTGTGGGGCGTGCAGGAGGCAGCTGATCGATGTCTCTCTCTCATCGATGTTTCTGACTTTCTATCTCTCTCCCTTCCTCTCTCTGTAAAAAATCAATAAAATATATGAAAACAAAAAAAGATGGGGTTATATGTGATGGCTTATTCAAATGCTTGCTCATTCTGTGTCATCATATTGCTATTTTCAGACACACACACACACACACACACACACACAGAAAGAAGAAAGATCTGGTGTTATATAATTTTATTTTCAGTTATCAACAGTTCCTTCTGCATTTAAAAAGTTTGTTTAGTTTTGTAAGTGGGATTATATATGTAACGTCCTTAATTTGTCCCACATCTTGTGATATGTGGAACAATTATGATACCAGCTGTTGAAGCAATTCTGCATTGAAAACCATACATCTATTAAACATGAGAGCCACATGCCTCTAATGTGACAAGAATAGTTCATTCTCACAAGATCTCTGATATAATTATCCAATAAACATATGCTAAATGCCTACTGCTTATCAATACTTGTTCTATATGCTGGGGAACTAAGATGTATATGATATGGTTCCTGCTCTTAAGGTACTCACAGATTAGTAGGAGGCATATCTGAGAAATAATAACTACACAGAGCAGTTAGCAGTAGAGGTAATAGAAAAGGCCATTGGTTCTGCAAAGAAGGGAGAGCTTATATTTGCCTAGTTATTATGAAGTCATGGAAAAACTAGGGCAGGCTTCACAAAGGAGGTGATGGATGCTTGACCTGTGAACTGAAGGAGTAGTAGGTGGACAAACGTGGGGTTCTTTCCAAACAGAAAGATCCATGCCATGGGGATTACAGTAGTTCATTGTTGCTGTAGAGACTATAGAATAAATAAGTTTAGAAAGTGTTGAAAGATGAGGCTTACGAAGGTGTGTTGGGGCCAGATGTTAAATGAACTTGTATACTAGTCAAGAGGTTTGTTTAGTCTTCATTTTCCTGATGGCTAATTTTTTTTTTCTTGCTTGGAGAATAATGTGGTCAGATATGGATTTCAAAATGATTGCTTTAGCAACATTTTTAGAGAAGTTTGGAAAACCTGAAAACAGAGTGCTAGTTGGGGTGCCATAGAGCTACTCTGGGTGAGAAACATTAGGGCCTTCAGTTAAGGCATTGGCAGTGGGGATTAAGAGAATATCAGATATTAGAGAGAAATTTAGGAGGATGTGTTGCTTTGTAACATGTTGAAGTTGAAGAGTTTATAATCATTGGGTGGTCCCATTCACTAAGATGCAGACTATACTAAGTGGAGCAGGATTCATTTGGGAATTGAATAAGTTTGGGTTAAGTATGTTGTTGAGTTTGAGAATACTCTGGAAACTCATTCTGTCAGCACAAAGATTTCCATTCTGCTGTGTTATGCAGCCTAAATGCAAAAAGAGTGCAATTAGATTTTAGAAGCTATCCAGGATTGATGAAAAACAAGTAGATGGTTTGATTGAAATTTTTGGTGAGAGAAAAATGTGATTCACCTGGTGTAGTAAAATAGGAGAACAAGAAGAAATTGTTCAGCAGAAAATACACAGATCAATGGATTAGAGTTTCCAGAAAGAATAAGGGAATGGAAAAAGCAGAAAATAGTTTAAAGACATTATAGGCAGAAAAATGCTGAGTCATATGGTACTCTATAGGTTAGGGTTATTAGACTGGGTTGCTGAAACGATTTGGGGATAAATGTCATTACAGGAGAGAAGAGAGAAAATACAACCAATGAGAAACTAGGATATTGGATAGGTTATCTCCATGTATTGAAATCTATCAAAATTACCACAGGAGTTAAGTTGGAGAGAGAGTCTGCAAGATGAGTTATTTTTTTTTCATAAATATAGAGGAATGATATGAAGAGTAGTAAAAGAAATGGTTAGGGGGAATAGTAAAGGATAGTATAATACAATATGTGGCCTTGAGGAGAAAAAGTTTTTCAAGAATGGATTTAGTATATTCTTCAAATTGAAGCCAAAAGCCAGAAAAATTTCTGTGCTAGTACCAGTGTCAGATTTTTTAATTGCTACAACATAAGAAAGTAACTTTATGAGTACCATCACTAGACACTGACCATGGATGAATGATGTACGGAACTTTGCTCTATGTCCTAAACATTATAGCATGTTTTATGATGGATGTTCTTTGGAAAGTTCTTGGTGAGGGAACAATTAATTATGATTGGAAAAAGTGAGAGAATGTTCTGCAAAAGAGAAAATATTGAACTGCTTAAAAGGAGTATTGGGTTTGGCTGGAGGAAAAAGGAAGGAGTCAGAAATATTTTGGGATAGCAAATATTTTGAGGCTCGAGTGAAAATATGAGCATGAAAATACTTTTTGCTTGGGAAATCATGTTTCCTTTTTCCTTTTTTTTCCCCTTAGGGAATAATGTTTGTGCTAATTTATTTAGGTTTCTTAGTAATATATTGCTTATTGGTAACTTGTAAAATGGTAATTTAGTGTTATTTGAAAAAGAAGATGCCATTTTAAGGATGATCAGAAAAATACTTTTAGTATAAATCATCACTGTCAATAGTTCTAGAAAATCTTAAAAGTAGAATCAAAGGAGAAAAGGTATTAGGATAACCTTTGGATTAATTCTAATTGCAATAATCAGTTTTAAAAATAATTTTCTCTATTTTGAAGGTGGTCGATTTTAAAAAGTATAAATTACTATTATTCATTTTAAATTCTGATTCTCAGAATGTCAAGATGGATCAAAGTCATGGTGCTTATGTTTTCTGAATAATAGCATTTTATGATGATGATGAAATTCCAGACTACATTTGGGATGTGTTAATGGCAATTAATTGAAGGAGAGAGAGTTTCTTGACAATCCAGTCAGACCTCTGTCATTTGGTCTATGTAAAGAAACTGAAGTAACTTTGAGGATTGAAAAATATGACATTATTTGTCTCAATTCTTGGTTTGCAATGTTCTTTGATGTGATATATATGCATATATATGTATATAAATGCATCAAATATATGTATATATGTATTTATATAAATATATCTATGTGTACTTATATGTAAACATATTTATGTTTTTATAAATGTGTGTAAACCAGACATAATACATATTAAATATACCATCTAATATATACATACTAAATATATATATATATATATCAGATCTATAAAATATATACATTACACACACATAATAGAAGGTCAAACAATGTTTTGGTCCCCAAACTGAAACAAATGCACATTTCTGGTTTCAGTTTAAGCAGTTTCAAGGTTTGGAATTAGAATTTGAGACTTGGGAAACTGGGTCACATTTTCTTTCTGCTGCAGGCTGCATTTAAAAAAACAACCCCCTAGAACAATTCATCTTGAAGATTGCCCATTTGCTTCATGTTAAAGCAGTATTTTTCAAGGAAATAATGTTTACCAGTAGGGATTTTAGCTACATATTTTTATTTGAAATTTGCTAGGCTATCAACTATGTGATGACAGAATTGACTGTTAACTTTGTGTGTGTTCAGACTACCTTGTCTTCAGAATATATGTAGCATTTTCTCTTCTTTGAGTTGAGATAAGCAGAGGTTGGTTTACATGCTGAGCACTATATTTCTAATATCATAAGGAAATAGAAGCATGAAGTCTTTGCTTCAAGCCAAGGTAACAAAATGATTTTATGATCAGTGTTTGGATCTGAGAGAATAGATGAAGATTGCTATTTTAATGGGTAATAATTGACTCTTAGCTGTTCTCACTCTTCTAAGAGCATGGATGAATTTGCACTGATGGTTCCTTGCTGACATTCTAAATAATATATTTCTGTGGCTCAAGCTGTTATCAGTAACTAAAGGCTTGGTGCACGAAATTCATGCACAGGGGTGTGTGTCCCTCAGCCCAGCCTGCACTATCTCCAATCTGGGACCCCGAGAGGGATGTCCGACTGCCCATTTAGGCCAGATCAGATCAGCCCTAAATGGGCAGTCAGATATCCCTCTCATAATGCTGGACTGCTGGCTTTCAACTGCTCGCCTGCCTGCCTTCCTGATTGCCCCTAACAGCTTCTGCCTGCCAGCCTGATCACCCCCTAACCACGTCTCTGATTGATGCCTAACTGCTTCCCTGCCAGCCTGTTTGCCCCTAACTGCCCTCCACTGCTGTCCTGGTTACCCCTAACTGCCCTCCCCTCAGGCCTGGTTCCCTCCAACTGCTCTCCCCTGCAGACCTGGGTCCCCTGAACTACCTTTCTCTGAAGGCTCGGTCATCTCCAACTTCCCTCCTCCGCTGGTCTGGTCACCCCTAACTGCCCTCCCTTGCAGACTTGATTGCCCCCAACTGCCCTTTCTTGAAAGCCTGGTCCTACCCACCTGCCCTCTCCTGCAGGCCATCTTGTATCCACATGGTGGCAGCCATCTTTGACCACATGGGGGCAGCCATTTGGTGTGTTGGAGTGATGGTCAATTTGCATATTGCTCTTTCATTAGATATGATGGTAAATAGGTATTTTTGTGGCAGTCAGTCCTCTGAATCCCTCATGATGAATCTGTCCTTGGCCTCTCCAGGCCTCTCTGGCTGATGTACTTGAGGTTTGCATCTCTGATTTTCCTGCACAATTTCTCTGGGTCTGTTTTTATGAGAACCTCTCTGGATAAGAAAAATTTGAATACTTTGATTAAGTGCTTGGGCTTTGGGCTTAGACTACCAGTAACGACCTACTTGATGTATGATCAGGGCAAGTTATTTAAACTCTCTGCACCAGTTTCCTAAATTGAAAATGGAAATATTAACAGACAGGAACTAACCTTCCAGGGATATTGACAACTTAAAGGAGCAGGCATGTAATGACTTCAGTATTAAGCTAATAAGTGCTTAATATTGTACTTACTATGATGTTTGGGAATTCATTTAACTACTCTAATCAACCTACTTATTTCTAACAAACAAACAAACAAATAAAAACAAAAACTATTTGCAAAGTATTCTGAGATCTGCACAATGAATTTACTAAAAACTGAAAGATGGTATAAACCCTATTTAGTAGGGACATGAACTGTAGAGTTGGAGAACTGATTTGAACCTGATTGTATCATGTACTTGGGGTTGTCTGTTGGCGGTTAACCTCTCTTTGCTCTGTTTTTCATTTTCAAAATGGTGATAACAATAGTAATATTCATCTCACAGGGTTTTGACAGGATTAGATGGGAGAGTGTATATACACCATTTACACAGTTAATTCAAGAAATGGTAACCATTGTCATTATTAATATTATTTTGAAATATGTGATCAAATAATTCCATTTTTGAAGTCATCTCTGCCAACCTATAAAACA
This sequence comes from Lasiurus cinereus, assembly GCA_011751065.1. Taxonomy (NCBI): domain Eukaryota; kingdom Metazoa; phylum Chordata; class Mammalia; order Chiroptera; family Vespertilionidae; genus Lasiurus; species Lasiurus cinereus. The sequence continues at coordinate 98,504 of JAAGEH010002361.1, read as the reverse complement.
ATACCTATTACTATATATGCCATGATTTTCTGTACCTAAGAACTCAAGTCTTTTAAATTGCTGCCAGAGGTATCAATGAAATATATACTAGAACGTCATATATGTTGAAATCTGAGGTTCATATCAAATTTAGATAGCTCTCTAGTTGAAGAAATTCACTCAAACTATTGTGATTTAAGTAGTTTTCTCCCAGCATGAGAGAATATTTAGGGACGTTTATTAAATTGTCATCTTGTATAAGTTGCTACCTTTGCAACCATTGACAGAGATTAAAGCTGTGCATTTCATTGTAGGACATTCTGTATACAGTGTGCATTTTTATGGTTATTTTTACAAAAATAAATTTAAATGTTCCTTCCATTTGATATTAATATGTAGCTGGCATGTATTTATAAATGATATACTATAAGTAACTATTTTTTCTTCTTTAAAAATACAGAGATTTCATTTTATTTTCTTGTTTTTCATTTATCACTTTGTGTTCTCTCAGTAGTAGAAATGATCTTTCTTAGACATTCCAAACACATCCTCCCCTTTATTTTCCCTCTGCATGAATTTAATACTGATTAATGCACTGTGTTTGAAAATACCACATTTAGTCAGTGCTGGTGTTATCTTTCAGAAAATAGAGCTGAAATTTCCCCAGATCTCCCTGAGCTTTCCTTAGCCTGTCACCATCCTCACCCTCAGGATGTGGACTTGACTTTAAGTGGGGAAACCTCCCAGTGTCAGGCAGTAACATTGATGAGACACATAATAGGTAAAGAATTAGAGAAAAGACTAGATTTGATAATTTAGAGATAGTAACTCAAAATATGATCCCCCCCATTTTCATGGTAATAGAAATATTACTGACAATTTCAAGTTAATCACTTCCTTTGAGCAAATAATTTATGCCTATCCAACCTCAGATTCTATTCATACAATTAATACACAAGCAATTCCCTTGACACAATTAACAGAATCAAGTAAAATAATGTGTATGAAGGCATGTGGTAAACTGGAAAGTTGAGAAAGATATGTCGAGGAGTATGCTTTGTACTTTGCAAATTATCTAACTTAATAATCTTTTTCAACTCTATGAGATACATATTTTTACCATTTTGCAGATGAAGAAACAGAGACTGCCGAAACTGGTTTGGCTCAGTGGATAGAGCATCGGCCTGCGGACTGAAAGGTTCCAGGTTCGATTCCAGTCAAAGGCGTGTATCTTGGTTGCGGGCACATCTCCAATGGGGGGGCGTGCAGGAAGCAGCTGATCGATGTCTCTCTCTCATCGATGTTTCTACCTCTCTATCCATCTCCCTTCCTCTCTGTAAAAAATCAATAAAATATATTAAAAAAAAACAAAACTAAGAATACATGCTAATAAGTAGCTGAAGTATTTGATTTCTACCATACTCTAGCTGATTCCAAAGCTAGTAGTCTTTTTTATCATTTAACACAATGTGCAAATATAAGATATTATTACTTAATTATATATATTAAGAGTACTTCATTTTATTCAGTGTGTTAAAATTCAAACCTAGAAAATTAGAATAATAATTCAGAGTATTAATTTTAAAAAGGATTGCTTTTGAAGACACAATAGTGTCTTTTTTAAATAGAGCATTTTTCTAGTGCCATTAAGATATAATTTGATTTTCAGAGACTTAATTTATATACAAATTTCCAGAAATGTGTTTTAGTCAGACTGATGTGTCCCTATGGTGCCTTTTCAACTTGGAGCTCAGGTAATAGATGATGCACATTTGACAAAAATGAATGTGAAGGTTAAAAGTCACAATTTACATAGTGTACTTTTCATGTCTTCATGATAGAGTAAATCTGAAATGTAGCTGGTTAATATGATATAAAAGATGTTTAGTGCTATAATTTACTTACAGGTCATTAGATTTCCACATGTTGAGATTTGAAGAACTTAGACCAAATGAAAAGATGTTTATGATGTCTAAAGAACTAAATTTTTAAAATGTCTAAAGAGGTCCCTTTAGATACTTGAGCTCATGTGATACCAAATTTAGAGCATATTGGAAATAGTGGTCACTGAATCAGGTTAATTTATTTTCTTTGTTTTAAAACTATATTTTGAGAATTTATATAAAGTAAGTATTCATTGAGAAGATATTTGAAATTTGAGATTTGTATGTAATTTAATTGTATATATTCATTTCAATTTAGTATTTTAGCATGATCTTAGTTAAGGTCATAACTAAGCTATTGTAAAACGTAATCAAAATGAACAATGGGATGTTATTCCAAAAGACTTTAGAAGTAAATAATTCTTGTCTCACATTTAGTGATTCAGAAGATACTATTTTTAATGAAGTCCTTTTGCATTGCAGATAATATATTATTTCATATTGATAGAACTTAATTTGCATTGCCATTTTAATCCTCTATGCCCAATGATGGTGCCTGCTGAGTCATATCATGATGTTAGCCTTCATTATTAGACCATCTAAGGGCCTTTCTCTTTAATAATGGAAACTCATTTAATACTGCATAGTTTGCCTTACATAAAAGATAATTACAGGATACCTAATAGTAGCTCTGGTTGAAAATTAATTTACATAAGTTGCTCCCTATATTACAATAGACACAAAATGAGGCTTATTGGTAATTACTAATTATGAGACAAAAATCATTAAAAATTCTGAGAACAAGAGGAGAACAGATTTGAATCATTTTTTTATGTATGGTTTAGACATATTCCCAAGTTTTATGAGCTATGTGGGTTGAGGCTATTAATAACTTAGGAAAATTAAGTGCTAAACATGTTTTAAATGCATCAACAATTTGAAGTGTCCTAAACACTATAATAAAAATATTCCCACTGTTCCTACCCAAATAATATTGCTGGGTGGTTTTTGAGTCTTTATGTTAATAGGATCATTGTCATTCCTCGATCCCTGCATAGAACCTAGGACTACCAGGTAGATATCAAATCTAAAGAAAAGGGCATATTAGGGCTCACTATTAGAGATAGGTTGGAAGTCATTGATAAGACAGGAAAATAGCTGTGTCTGGTAAAATACAAATCCAGAAAACTTAGTAAATTAACCTAAAAGTATAATGAAAATTGGATAATTTGGGTAATTTAGAAGCAGGGACTAGGATTTTCTATAGATACTATGTCAAAAAATTAGCATGATGGGAGTGTTTAATGTGAGCATGGACTAATTGTTTAATTTTCTTCAATCTTAGATGTTGTTATATATTAAAATCAAATTACTACTCTTCTCACTTGATTGAGAGGGTCAGAACTTAAACTTTTGCGGTGTATTTGTGTGGAGGGGGTGGGGAGTGGACGCAAGTGCCACAAGCAGCTATGGTGTCAGTTACCTGATTTTCCTAAATGATAACTGACCCTTGATAATGTTCTAGAGAAGAAAATGCAAACTTCCATATATTTATAGAGTTACTTTATTTTGGAAGAATTCACATTTACAATAAACTGTAACAAAAGTAAAATATTTAAATATTAATATGTAAGTAGGGCGTTAAATCATTGGCTCACATAACTGTACATGCATACTTTTTTCACTTGCATATGTTCAGGAAGGTATTTTGAAATGTGTGTGAGATATAAGATAATTCTTCACTGCTGAAATTCAAGGGAATTACTTGTGTATTAATTGTATCAATAGAATCTGAGGTTGAATAGGCATAAATTATTTGCTCAAAGGAAGTGATTAACATCGATGAGAGAGAGACATTGATCAGCTGCCTCCTGCACGCCCCACACTGGAGATGTGCCCACAACAAAGGTACATGCCCTTGACTGGAATTGAACCTGGGACCTTTCAGTCCGCAGGATTGTTCTTGAATACAAAACATCTAGCAATTAAGTTTCAGTAAATTAATTAGTTCTGTAAAAGAGGTCTAAAATCAAATATAATGGTAGGGAAAGTAATAATAAGATATGGTGGTGTCTAAAATGCCTGATATTATGGGTGTTCTGAAGTTTATATGTAAAAATGTATGTGTTTGAGCTGTAGACCTAGCTAGACCAAGTCTGAGTGAGATACTGATGGCCATATATCTTGACTTTTCAAAGCCCTTTTCTTCAAATATTTAATGATAGTATATGACATAACACATGTACACATGCTTTATAAACTGTTTAAGGCACAACTACAAATGTTAGCAATTTTATTATGGAGATTTTCTTAAATATTGACACAATCATTTGTCAATGGCTCCTGAGAAGGGAGTGGAATCCTCTTAATCCATTTGTTCTCCAGGGGTAGTAAGTTTAAGTAAGCTTAGACAAAGTTAATGATTCATTAGACTTTGAATTTTGGCCTCTGAAAACAATACTAGTTTCTGAGGACTTTGTATTCCTCAGAGTGCTATCTACCTGGGTAACAGATAGTGACTTAAAGGTCATTTACATTTTTTTAATCTTAACAATGCACTGGAATCAAAGAATGATAGCCATTTAGAGAACATTTTAATTATTTCAGTCATTAAAATAATACAATTGATTGAACACTAAGCATATGCCAGATACTATGTTATTAAAGGTATTAGGCAGGTCACATGGTCTGCTTCTTACTCTAACTGTTTATGTAGGAAGACTAATTGCCTTTCTCTACTAGTTAAAAATTAAGCATCTATTCTGTTTTAAACATTCCTTACTGACAATGCTCAAAATTAGTCTTCAAAAATATCATGAAAAAAAATTACTAATTTCTGAAGTGAACTTTTGTTGCTGCCCTTTCTCTCCCTAAAATGATGTCAGAGAGAATATTTGGGAAGATGTCATGAATGAGATGGGCAAAAGTTGAAATTCTCCATTTCAGTATCCTATTGTCTCATTTAATCCCTGTACTGTCTACTTGGGTATGCCAAGTATTTATGATTGACATCTGTAGCTGGTGAAATTTATATCCTGCTCTAACTGCCTTGACCCCATTTGGCTCCAAGAAAGCCACATCCTGGTTTCTGCCCTGATTCACTTTCAATTTTGGGTTTTTCTATATTATTTTGGTGAACCAGATAACAGGCCTGCTGGTTCTCTCCTCACTATCTTGGTCATGTGGGATTGTGCTTGCAAGACAGAGAAAGCAAAGCCAAGAAAGAACCTCTCTGACTATTTCTGTCTCCAAGGTTATGAGATTTAGCTGTGTTTTGGAACAGTATGGGATGAGGTGCTTCCTTATAGCTACTAGAGTACTGGTGGAGCTTGAAGTTGTACATACCCAATCTGCTCATAATGTTATTCTCACTTAACCTGATACTCCACCTTATCTGTTGAATAAATATCTGAGAAAGTTGAGAAATACATCTGCTGGAATGATTCTTCTACTTTCCTTCCTCTTTCCCAATAGTCTCTGGGACAGAAAAAAGCAGGATTTGGTCCTATACCCTTTTTCATTGGCTACTGCCAAGTATAACTCTCCTTGGGCTAAAAGAGGAGTCAACATAATTTTGACAATTATTTCTCAAGACAATGGCCTGGTTTGCAAGGCTGCAGTGTTCTGAAAAATCCTAGTTTGAATTTCAAAAGCTTAATTTTACCTTGTTTTCTTTTTCTTTTTTTCAGTCCATCTGTTAACTAATCCTCCCATTCTAATTTGCCCTATTCAACTGGGAACCTCAGGAGATGAGATCTATAATAATAATAATAATAATAATAATAATAATAACAACAACAACAACAACAACAACAACAATAATAATACTAATAATAAAACTTGTTCTTAAATCTGTACACTAGAAAAGAACTTCAATAAATTTAAAATTAAATTCTTAGTAAACCAGGAATTTTAATACAGTGGTGGAGTAGATAGACATGATTTCCCCCTTTATTCTATTTGTAGAGAATGGGCACACACAATATATATATATATAAAAGCCTAAGGGACTGAATGACCAAACGACCAGTCAACTGGTCACTATAATGCTCACTGACCCCCAGGGGACAGAGGCTCAATGCAGGAGATGCCCCCTGGTGATTAGTGTGCTCCCATAGCCAACCACCTGTAGTCCCTTCTCTCTCATCCTCCCCACCCCCCAACTGGCTGTCTAGCCCCAATCCCTTGCCAGGCTGAAGAAATGCACCCATGCATGAATTCACGCGCTGGGCCTATAGTAAATAAATATGCACAAATAAAGTGGAATTTGTGTTAAAAAATAAATAAACAGAATGTTAAGAGAATAGTGTGAGGTTTGAAGAAATTGAAATGGAGTGGTCTTTTTGTGTATTTTTGTTTTTATTTATATTTCAAAAAACAAACAAACACAGAGACTTTAAACACCTCAAGTAGCAATCATTGAGTTACTGGTAGAGTCAGGAATGGAGGCAAGACTCCAGAATCCTCAGTGAGCAAACCTATTTTACAGGTGACCCTTCAAAAATGAAATAGTTCTGGCATAAGACTGACTTTTATGAAATATTATGGTATAAAATATTCACAAGTCCTCTGCTCCAATTAAACTGGGCTTGTTACAACCTTCATAATGACTTACATATGTCCTACCTTTGTGCTTTTGGTTTGTCATGCCTGAAATTTCATCTGCTCTCACTTTCAGGCTTTATATTTTTTCCAACTCAGATATGTCCTAATTTACAAGTACAGTTCTGATTACCACACCTAGAAATAAGCTCTCAGCTCTTGATATTACCTATGTGGCATTGTTCCCATATTGCCTGAATTATTGTTTGGTTTTCCCTTGAATTGAAACCTAATTGTGGTCTGAAAATTACATACTGTAAATTTATGTAGTGCTTTGCTCACAGTTATCAGTAAATATTTGGTGAATGAATACATGATGTAATGAGGCCCATGATCCTTTATTCCACAGTAATTCCGAGTACATAAATGGCTCAATGACTTTATAATCTAATTTAATTAATGAAGGGCATAATTTCTGCTTGTTTATGGCAACATTGAATGCATGAAAGAATAAAAGCACAGTGAATCACAAACAGAGGTATGTGACTAATTTTATATATAAGTAGATCAGAGCCAAGTGTAGTTAGGTGAAGAGAGCCAAAGGCAGAAAGGCTTGAGTTTGAGTTTAAACTATTTTGAAGTATGGGCTGAACAGATTCGGTGCCTTAGGGAAAGTGCCTTAGGAGGAGCTGTAGAAATTACAGAAGTTGTAGAAAGGAGGACATAGGTTCTGTGTGGAGTATATTAAGTTGATATGCTTGACTGAAGTATTAGCTGGGGAATGTAGGGGAAGGGTGTGTGGAAGCTTTGAAGCATGCAATTAGAAATCTTAATTATATTCAAGGGATAATTGTGAGCCATTGTTGGCTTCTGAGAAGGGGAACTTGAAATAACATTTAGGGAATACTCCTACTCCTGTCCTTTGCTCATGCTGTTTTCCCATCTGGAAGATTTCTTTTCCTTTCTTCCCACCTCATTTTAGCCCATTTTCCTCCAAGGATTAGTTCAAGTTTCTTCATCTCTGAAGCTTTTCTGATTATTCTAATCAATGATCTCTCTCTCTCTCTCTCTCTCTCTCTCTCTCTCTCTCTCTCTCTCTCCCCTATTCCCTCCTTCCCTCCTTCCCTCCCTCCCTCCCTCCCTTCTTCCCCCTCTCTTTCTATACCCTTTACATTTATTGCGTTCACTACAATATTAGCATCATTCCTAATTCTTCATTTTTAATTCCTAAATGACTCCTTAAAATAGTTTTTGTCTTATTATATGGCCTTATTCAGTAGTTCAGAGGTTCTTGTGTCATAAAGAAAAGAAGATCTCTACAGTCAGGGATTGCATATTATGTTCTTATACATTCTCCTTGGCATTGATTTGGGTTTGTGGCTGTTTAATTCATATTTTTAACTTGAAGTGGGAGAACCTATTACTCAAGTATCAACTTAGAAATAAAGTTTAGGGTTATAAGAGACCTTCGAATCCTCTCAGGAGCTCGTGTTGAAATGAAATATAAAATCAGTGCCCATATTTGTAGTGATTTTTGACTCTCAGTGGTGCTCTCTAGCTTGATCAGATGCTAGCTTCACTGTACTTGGTTCTGAGAGTATTGTTCTTCCCCAAAAATTGAAACAAAATGAAGTAACACCAATCATTTCCTTTAGGCAAAATGTTTGCAATAATGAACAATTTTGAATGAGAGTTACTATTTTCTAGTTGGTAAATATGAGTTTAATTCCCATCTGTCGATGGACTTTAGTCTTGTGAAAGCTAAGATTATGAAGCACAATGTGATATTTCTTAACTGATTAAAAATTAATTTTATTGCAAACTGTGGATTTACTATATCAGAAATTAGTAGAACATTTAATTTTCTGGTAGCAATAATAAATAAAATTAAATGTGTCACTTATGATGTAGCAGTGTGGCAGCATACGATTTACCTTATGTTAATTGCTAGGGAGAGGTAATTTTCATTTGAAATCAATATTTTGTTAATACCATTAGTATTTAAAGAAAGAGATTGTTTTGATATTAACATGGTAGACATCATTACATCATTTACTTAAATAGTCACTGTCTTTTCAGGTAGACAGAAGTAAGTTGTACATCTTGTTTAGCAACTACCACTTCTCTGTACATGGTAAAAATCCATTTTTACTTAAGTTGTTTTTAAAAAGCAATGATATACTCACATTTGTGACATAAATATAAACTAACTAGAGGCCCAGTGCATAAAATTTGTGCATGGGGGAGGTTGTCTCTCAACCAAGCCTGTACCCTCTCCAATCTGGGACTCCTCCTTGAGGGATGGCCGACTGCCCATATAGGCCTGATTTTGGTAAGATCGGGCCTAAACGGGCAGTTGGACATCCCTCTCACAATCCAAGACTGCTGGCTCCCAACTGCTCGCCTGACTGCCTTCCTGATTGCCCCTAACCACTTCTGCCTGCCAGCCTGATCATCCTCTAACCACTCCCCTGCCAGCTTGATTGATGCCTAACTTCTCCCATGCCAGCCTGTTTGCCCCAACTGCCCTCCCCTGTAGGCCTGGTCACCCCTAACTGCCCTCTCCTGCAGGCCTGGTTCCCTGAACTGCTCTACCCTATAGCTCTGGGGCCCCCCAACTGCCCTTCCCTGAAGGCCCAGTTGCCCCCAACTTCCCTCCTCTGCTGGACTGGTCATCTCTAACTGCCCTCCCCTGCAGGCTTGATTTCTCCCAACTGCCCTCCCTTGTAGGCCTGGTTCCTCCTAACAGCCCTCCCCTGCTGGCCATCTTGTGGTAGCCATCTTGTGTCCACATGGGGGAAGCCATCTTTGACCACAAAGGGGAAGCCATCTAGTTTGTTGGAGTGAGTCAATTTTCATATTACTCTTTTATTAGATAGAATAGAGGCCTGGTGCATGAGGAGGGGGAGTGCAGCTTGTTTGCCCTGGAGGATGTCCCAGGTTAGGGTGGAGCTTCCCTTGGGGCATGGGCAGCTTGGGCGAGGGGCCTATGGTGTTTTGCAGGCTGGTCATTACCCCTAGTGATGCAAGTTGAGGCCCTGGTATCTGGGATTTATTTATCTGCTATAATTGAAACTTTGTAGCCTTGAGTGGAGGCCTGGGCTGGCCAGGGTGTGCAAAACACTTGGCTTCCTCCATTGCTAGGGAAACACAAGCCTCTTGCTCACTCTGTGCCTGTAGCCATCTTGGTTGGGTTAATTTGCATACTCTCTCCTGAATGGCTGGTGGGCATGGCTTGTGGATTTAGCGAAGTGTTGGTTAATTTGCATATTACTCTTTTATTAAATAGGATGAATATCTTGATCACCCTGAAATACTATGTGACTGCTTTATTATAAAACAAGTGATCAATTATGTCTTTGAAAATGTCAAATGCGATATAAATGCAAAATATGGCTTTCCCAACCACGTTGCTTTGCAATAAAACAGTAAGATTGTACTTTTCAAATATCTGCAGTTGGTGTCAAAAACCCTTGGTAACATACTAGTTTAACGTTTATATTGAATATCTTAAAAATGTGTTTGATAACTGAGATTTGGAAATGCACAGAAAGTTACAGTGCCCTGAAGGCAAAGATGAGCTGCTTGAATTTAATATGAACTAAAATGATAATACCTTATACTTAAAAACTAACTTTTTTTTTTTTTGCAAAAACTCAGAAATCTTCAGCTGCATTACCTCTAAACAGTGAAAAGGCCTCTGTGAGCAGGGTTAAATATACTGGAAATAATGCTGATAGAAATAAGGAGGGATCACTTCCCTTTTAACAGCTACAGTTTAATAAAAAGGTATGTGCCTAATTTCAGAAAGAGCCACTTACACAAGTGTCTTTCCACTAGTTCTACAGTTCAATGAATCAAGTATATACTTGTTGTTTTGTGTGGTACCAGTTTGTGGCCTAGAGAGTTTTGTTAAATGATTTCCTTGAAATACACTGCAAGTGAAAGTAAGAACTTGTGTTATGAGAAGTTGGCTAAGGAATCTTTGTAATGTGACTTTATAATAAATTAACTGAGGCAGTCATTTCTCTATTTTGAAACAGAATGAGATGAAAGGATATAGATCTTGCACTAAGGGATGCAGTTTTTTGAATGGCCAGTGGACCACCTGTGGGTTAGTCTATCCAAGACTGGGGATAGATTTTAATAGTGAAATTCAAGGAGGAACTGACAGCTCTCCCCTGCCTGCCTGATCGCCCCTGATCACTCTCCCCTGCTGGCCTGATCGCCCCTGATTGCTCTCCTCTGCCAGTGTAATTGCTCTTAACTGCCTCTGCCTCAGCCCCCGCCACTAGGGCTTTGTCCAGAAGACATCCAGTCTAATTAGCATATTACCCTTTCATTAGTATAGATATTTACTCTTCTGTATATTTAAGTCGGTGATCCATTGTGGACAGGGTAAGATAAAATATGACAAGATGAATCACTAAATAAAACATTACTTAGTGAGAATGGTTTTGACACTTCAGGACTAAGTGAAGTGCTGAGAGCTGGTGAACAATAATGATAAGGTCCCACTTAAAGTGTTTAGGGTTTATTGAACAAATTGATGGGTACATCACAGAGGGCTTCAATTAAATCAAGGTATGAATTAATTCAACAGGACACATTTTGCTATTCTATTGTCTTATGTTATAGAAAGAAGCATAAATATTGCACAATTTTCTTTCTATTTGTATTTTAGAGTAAATGGTTGGGTAAATAAGACATGCTTTTGTGCATAGTTTGTGGTATCCAGAGTCAAAACCTGCCATTGAAAATCTTGGTTATCTGATAGATTCCATTCTTTGCTGTAAGTTTGAAAGCAAGTTTATTAACCTGAGGCCCGCAGCATATCTATGCAATGGTCCTGATTAGAAGATTATTCACATGCGAAATTTGTGTTGACTTTTTTTGACTATGATACACATCCATGCAGTATCCATGCAACCAATTGCTCCAAAGAATATTAACCATAAATTAATTCCCAAGTTGAAGATTCAAAACATCTCACTGCCAGCACTCCACTGAAGTATTGACAGATAATTGAGATATTGAAACTTCTAGATTAATCAGAATGTACCAATAAATTTTACATTTACCTTTATTTGTTTTTGATTTTTTAGTAAGGGTATTGAGACTTTTGGCTTTGCTATTTGAGACTTCTGAGAGACTTTTTTGCTTATATGTTAAGTTTTCATATAGTCAATACTTCTGAATTTTTAATTAGTCAATTTTTTAAAAATCATACACTGTACAGATTAAATAAAGTTGCCAAAGAAAGGTATTTCAAGGAAAATTACTTTTTCAAGAGAAAAAGAGAATATCTATCTTCATTACCTAAAGGCATTTTGAAAATATGTTTCTGAAATTTTTAATATTCTATCAAGCTTAACTTTTTATTAATATGGTCAGTCCCCAAGTTTCAAAGGAGTTGTGTTCTGACATTCACTTGCTAGTCAATAGCCTGGTAATAAAAAAATACATTTTTATGTAGGAAATGGTGGTTAGTTCCCAGACCCACAAAATCCTCCTCAATACAGTGCCACCCACAGGGATACATTCATACTTGGGATTTTATTACCACCTATTTATTGTTCTGAGTTACTGATGAAAGTTTTAGTTGCAAAATGGAGCCTCATATTTGAAGCTTTTGATCCAATTATTTTCCAAGTCCATTACTGCTACTATGCTACCTCTAAAGGGTTTGATTTGGTGTTTTTTTAAATCTGATATTTGTTAATAGTCCATAGGTTTTCTCCAAACCAGTATTATAGGGAGCATATCTGCAAACATAATTCAACCTTGTCTTCATCACTTCTTGCAATTTAATCTCTCTCACTCAGCTTCTCTATATGTACAATGCAAAGAGCAATACCTTGATCTTAGCATATCTATTACTATTAGAAATTTTGTAAAAGTGCCTGGCACAGTGCCCAACACATATTGAGATACTCAATAAGAAGTGCTTCGAGAGAAACTAGCTCCAGATAACTTGACCAAAACATGGAAATATATTAGTTTAGATATTTCAAGAAAAGGTTGAGCCATAAAACAGTGACACCCAGCCCTCAGAGATGACCATAGCCAAAAGTTTAAATGCTGACAACAACCTCTCCTAATCTTTTGTTTCTGCTTGTCTTTGCATCTTGAATTCTGACTTTTTCCATAACATAGTAAGAAAAATGGATATTTTATCTCACAAGACTTTCTCACCTTCTGGTTTTGAAACCTGAAGAAGGGATTTTGAGTGACCTTGTTCATTCAGGTGGTCCACCACCTGCAGAACCAGTCATCTGTGACCCAAGAAAAAAGTTATTCTGAACTAGGTTGAACATTCATATGACATCTATCTGAGAGGAGGAAATATACTGACATTTCTGGAATTTGGAAGAGAAGGCAGGGAAAAAACCCTGTTTGTTTCTCTTGTTAGTTCTTTTGTTTCCTTCACTTCTCTTTTCTTTCTGTTGATAATGGCCCATTAATATTTGAAAGAACTCTAGGTAAACTTGTTTCCTTGTTTGCTATGATTTTTAGCTACAAAGAAATGTTGCTCTACATCCAAAAATATATGAATTATTATAAATTGAAAATAATTCCATGATATGTTACAGTTGTTATTAACCTTAAAAGGAGTTCTATAGATATTATAGGGTAACCATCTGAACAAGGTTGTGAATTTGATAGAATTTTATTTTCAGATAAGAATAGTTATTTTGTGAAGAGAAAATAGTGTGCTAAAGCCGTAGAATTAGCCTAAATGAGTACCTGACTATAATTACCAATGCTACTCTTTTCATATAATTTAAAAATATGATCAGAAATATTACCATATTAGTTTTGATCCTGGAGAAAGTTAAATGTTTCTCTCCAGCTTTTTTTTTTTGTTTGTTTGCTTTATTCTATTTACTAACGTATTTTAATTACAGTAACATTTTTACAAGACACATATTTTAATTACAGTAACATTTCATAGATAGCCATAGAAAAACCTGATGAAAGTTAATATGGCATTGTGTTAAAAGCACAGGTTTGGGAGTGGGCCAAAGCAGGGCTCAGTATTTGAGATTTTGGGGGAAGTGTTTTTCAGTTTTTCAGGTCTGTATGTCTTCAAGCAAGTTATTTTACCTTTCTAAGCCTTAATTTCTGCATCTGTTTAAAAGGGAAATGGAGATGATAAATAGTGCTTACCTTATAAGAGCTTTTGTGAGAAATAAAGCATGCAAAATATTTAAAATACAATGTTTTGATGTAAGTTGATGATGAAAGAGACAATTATAAATGAATTAATGGCCATTTTTATCTTCTGTTGTCTGATTTTTTAAAAATTTTAGTTAAGATTTAGAGCAACATGCACATATTTATATTGTTTGTTAGAGAGCTATGGAGAGGAAGAAAGATGTTCAATCAAATTTTCATGGCTATTCTCTTTTGTAGGTTAGACCCTCTCTGTGATTAGAGAGTAAATTACTTACCTTTTAGTACTACATTATTATTATTTTTTTTTTTTCAGAACACTGGGGCCATTTTGTAAACAGTGTTATTGTGCATTGAATGGTAACCAGTGACCTAAAAGCATTAAGATAAGGCTTTAAAAGTGAGGAAATTTTTTTTCTATAAACTTTACAGTATTTTCAAGATAAAAACTATCTGCATTCTCAAGTTTTAGTTTATCAAGCCCTTAGGAGAATCATTGCTTTGTTGCAGAAGATTGCTGATTTGTGGAGCTTTGTAGTCTATTCTGAACTACTAGACACTGAATAAATGCTGCTTGATGATAATGATGTTTTATTTTTTCTAAGAAAAGGAAATCCAGGAGAGGAAATCATCACATTGCATTACTGAATTATCAAAAGGAAGATTATTTTTCCTGTTTGCAAGTAAAAACAAAATCAGGGCTCTGATGTTCTTTCAAATGTGTATTCTTCTGCTGATGAGAAATGAGAGATCTACCAAACTTTGCAATTAAATAGATATTGCTCACCTAATGGATTCATGCAATGTCTTATGGAAGAACAACCATACTCCCTGTTAATGTTTAAGATTTCAGCCACAGATGGCAAAATGCTTAAAACTGGTCATTGCTTCTCAGATTCAATTGGCTACCAAATTTATTCAGTTCTCAATATGTATAGTGCTCTATGTCATGACCTGTGGACATAGAAAAGAAATACGTCCTCAAAAATACAAACTTTATGCCAGATATATATTTTTCTGTATTATGGGGAGAAATCTGAAATTCTGGCTCTATTGTCCATACATACACAAAGTAAGCTTTCACAAAGAAATGATTAGTTTAAAAAAGACTTCACTTTCTTCTCACTTGATATTATTTGCCTCTATGTAATTAGGAGAATGCCAGTAATGAAATGGAGATAAATATTGGACATTGTGTAATTAGAAAACAATGCATTGTTAAAAACAAGAACTAGGACCCTTTACCCCCTAAATCATGGCAAAAACTAATCAATAGATTACTAATGTATTCAGTCATATCCTTAAATCATAATCCAATCCTTGGAATAGCCAATCATAAGACTATCAATTCATCATCCTATTGGGTAACAATGACAAAATTAAGGCAATTGTCTCTTTAATCTAGTTCTAAATAACAGTTTTTGATGAATTAATTATACAGTGAGTCCAACAACTATATGTTTGACTTGGATGGTAGAATTATTGCAACTGTCCTAAGTATATTTAACTTAATAATAGTGGAAATTATATCAGGTCACAATGTTTCTTATATTCAATGGAAAGGGATTAATCTAAAATCAATCTAAATGCTCTTGTATTTGTATTGACAACATCAGGTAATTTGTAAAACACTTGCAACTTCGATTTTATAACCAGTAATATATCTGTTTTGATTTTTTGTTTTATATTCACCCTTCTAGAAATTCAACTTATATTTGTAGTTGTAATCAAAACTTAGAATGATTTGGATTCTAAACTACACTTTTCTCCCCCAAATAGAATTTGTCTTAAAAGTATGTGCTATCTTGTTTAAAACACAAAGAAACAAGAAAGCAAACAAACAAACAAAAAAACCTACAAAGCCTTACCTCAGCATATTTTTATAACTGTAATTTGAAACTTAATGGTAATTCATGCATGATATAGGTTTACATGTATAGCTATTTGCATGTACAGCTATATTTGCAGTAACTTGATTATTATTATTTTATTTTTCTAAAAGTAAACAAATATTTATTTAAGAGAAAGGAGTGCTTTAAAAGTAGGAATCACTTCCATCTTCATTTTGTTCTGTATTCTATCTACCTTACCTATTTTTCCATTTCAAAACCCAAATTTCATGGTGATTTACCAAGCATGAACATAAGATAAACGAATCCAAACTAAATGTCACCGATTCAGTGGAAAAATGTACATCCATAAATTTTAGAGCAAATCCAAAATCAACCTGACATTAAATATGTTAGCTTACCCTTGTCAAGCTTTTTTTCTCTTGGTTTGCTTTGACCTAAATTTCTAACCTGATATTCTTATTCAAATGTGTCATGAGGGCAGCCAGATGGCCTGATTTTTTCTTTTTTTTTTTCAGAGCAGCAGTAAAAACTGTTCTGTTTTCCCATGGATTATTTGAAATATGTTGCTCTTGCATTGAATGTAAATATAACTTCCTATCTCTGTGAGCTAAGCAACAGAATGGGAGGTTTAAAGTCAAAGATCCAACTCCTTATCTCTAAGACTGAGTTACCATGCAGCCTCTGTGGCCTCGACTTCCTGGTCTTCATCCTCACAACTGAGAATTTATAATATGATAGAGTGTGTTTTATGTCCTAAGGTTTTGGGAGAACAGTAATGCGGAAAGATATAAGAGTAGCAGCAGGTGATTTTTTTGAGGACTGGTTAATAGAGACACTGCAAAGTGCCTCACCAATAATAATGAGTTCTCCTCTCCAGCAGTGGGGAGAAAATTGCCCACCATCGGAAGGTTAGAAGATGATAAGGAAAGAAAAAGAAAAAGGAATTTTGCAGGTCACAGAGGTACTATTTAGTGCACTGGAGCATAATTTATTAAGTGGGCTTTTTGGGTAAAAAGAGCTAATTCGCCTACCAAACTGAGCAAATGTACATTATTTCCCATCCAAAGGATGAAATTCTGCATAGCTAGTTATTCATCTTTTGGGAAATAACTGGGTAAGATACGGGCAATGGAGTAAATCAGCAAAATGGAATGTATTCCCTAACTGCCAAAAAACCACAGGCTCCTGGGAAATATACTAAAATATTATTGTTAATTGTATATCTATAAAAATTCTTGTAAATGTACTCATGCTAATCACTACTGTAGAAGTGCTGTATTTCCTTACTTTTTATAATATCCCATTTCTTGGAAAAATACAAGATAATTTTAAAAGCAATCAAAAGAGCCACATTAGTTCATTTTAATTAAATGTTACAGAAGATTGCCTTGTTATAGATGTGAACCCTGGTTAGTGACTTTTCCAAAGTGAGGAAAGACATACCCAGATCTCTGTTTTACAGTAATTTACCTTGTACTCTATAGGTAGAAACAAATAAATTCCACCATCATTAAGACTGTTTGAGGAAAGTTGAACAGTAGTAATTTCTGTTTTCATAATAAGTTTCTTGTGCTGAAGGCAGAACTTCTGTCCTGTTTTCATAGCATCTATATGTAATGAAAATGCCTGTATTCTCCTCTCTAATGCATACTCTATAGCAACCTGCATTTGTGTATTTGGTGTCTAGATATTACTTGAATCTAACCTAGTCTCCAAAGATTTCTCTCACATTTATATTTTTCATGCAAAAGATTTTTCTATAAAAGCTATAACTGACATATGGCAAGGCAAGCCAATTATGGAGAAGCCAGAGTAGAATGCTAACATTTGTACTTGGGAATGGCTAATAGCAGTCTTAAAATCCAGACCTCAAAGAGGGCCAGAAAATCTCATTAAAGTTTATCTAACATTTTTTCTGAAGTATATAGACAGAATAATGGTCCCGCTGAAATATGTGAATATGTTACTTTATATGGCAAAAAATCCTTTGCAGATGTGAGGTAAGTGTCTTGAGGTGGGGAGATTATGCTGCATCATCTGGTGGACCTGTGAAATCACAGAGTTCTCTAAAAGGGACACAGGAGATCTCGAGTCTGGAAGCAATGTGACAAGGGAGCAGATGGCAGGATGCAGCCTTGAGCCAGGGGACAAGGTAGCCTCTCAGAGCTGGGAAGGACAAGGAAGCCTTATTTTCCTAGGGTCTCCAGAAAAAAACATAGCCCTGCCAATCCTTACTTCAGCCCAGGGAAAACTGATTTTAGACTTCTGACCTCTATCACTATCAGTTCATACGTTTTTGGCATTTTTAACCACTAAAATGTGTCATCATTTCTTAACAGGAAACGAATACACAGTTGTTAATCTGCCTTTTTAACTTTAGAATACAGAATTCTGCACTTTAACTAAGAGCACAGTGATTCAGACACAGCCCCGAGCCATTTCATCCTTTTTAAATCATAGAACTAGATTATATCTTCAGTGAGTTAAGCCTATTGCACGTAAGTAATGAAAGCCAGAGGAGATAAGTGACCTGCTCAAGGTAACACAGCTAGTTCGTGACAGAGGTGAGACTACATTTGGAGACTCCTTGGTACATGATTTTTACCACACTGCTTCTGTTTCATGGTATGAAAACATATCCTACAAAAGGTCAGAGTTTACGAAGTATTTTCAAATGTTGTGATAAGTGGGAGGGAGGAGATAAGGCTGGGAAGAGGTCACTTCAGAGTAAGAATTTGTTTATCTCCTGCTAAGTTCTAGAGGAGGCAAATAGTCAGAAACTGATTAGCCAAGGCCCCTGCCTTCTTGGTATCTGTTAGTTAGGAAGGCACCCATAAAGAAATATAAATATAATTAGTTAAAAACTTGTTAGGAGCAAGATTCTACAAAGAAGTCTTCAGTTCCAACATGCAAGGAAATTTCCTGTTGGCTTTTAGCCATCTTATGGCCTTTTAATCAGATGGCCTTATGAATTGGCATTTGAAGACCAAAAAAGAATTTAGTTTCAACAAGAGACCATCATATGGTTTTGAGCTGTTATTCTTGTTCTGCAAACATTTAATGATCACTCTTTGGCAAGGATGTATACATGTGGTTTTCTATGTCTTTGGAAACATACTTGCATATATTTTGAAGCCCAGGTTTGTTGATGACACTTCACTGCGATGCCATCGGTTTCTATGGAGACACTAACTATTGTGCAGTTAAGGGGAAAAAGACTCCTCCGCTTCCCCGCGGCTTTAAAACTGTTTTTACTTGTTTTCTTATTCCACACATTCAGAAATAAAATTAAAATGGTTTTCTTTTCAAGCAATATCATTTGAATGCCAATAGGATTCTCTTTTATTTCACAAAGACTATAAAAGAAATTAAATACAGTCCAACAGAAAATGAGATCTCCCCTAACCAGCCCATTCTAATGGCAATGATAGCATTTCCTCTGTGTGATTTATAAATTATATTAAAAAAAATTTTGGCATTATATTACTTAAGTTTTTAAAATAACTTATAGATGAAATACTACCAATGACTTCAACTTTGGTCTTTTGCACAGCTGTGGTGCGTAGATAACTTCCATTTTTATTAACTGGAGTCACATTTGCATGCTAGTAGGAAAGTACCCTTTTTAGAACCAAATTAGTACAAAGCTATATGAAAGAACAAATCTTTTCTACTTAAAAGAGGCATGGCAATTCTGTTTAATAGAGAAATGCTACTTTAGTGTTTGCTTCCTGCATTCTAGTGGTTCCATTCTGCCTTCTTTTGCATCATTCACATTAAATCTATGTTTTAAATATTTGGTAAACAGCAGATAGGTCTACCTGTATGAATTTCCTTTTTACACTGGATTGATTTACCAGTTGGACCTTTTAATTCATTTTTAATTCTACCTTCAAATAAGATTCTTTACCTTACACTAAAGTTTTTTTTTTAAGTTCTATAAAATGCTGAATTACATACATACTAGGAAATATTATATTTCGCAAAAACATAAAACCATTTCTAATTCGTAGGTTTAAATGTAGTTCATCAAAGTTAAATGTTGTGTTAACAGTGAATCCATGGACATTGTGTTATATTTGCAGTCTAAGTACTTTTAAGAAGCACCGGTCCTTTCAACATAATTAGCACAGAATATTGAATCCCACCAGAAATATGGGATTCGTCATTAAGTTTAGAGGCCCCTTTATCTCTCTGAGTCTAATCATGTGTGCAGAAGACTAATTGTTAATGGCATGGTCTTTATTGCTCATAGCTTTCTTTTATTTTAAATGGAATAGTCTGCTTTGTGAGAAATAATTAGGTTTTATAGGCCTACCTGCATAGAGCCTTTTGTTGGATGTCTTATGGTTTTGCCAATTCAGATCCTGAGAGCAATTAGAGGCTGTGGTGGAACTGTTCCTTAAATCACATACATATTGTGCTATTGCCTGCTTTTATTTTTTACCTGCAGTAGCAGATTCAGAAGCTTCAGTTACTTATGAGTACACAGAGTAATCGTTAGCCAATGCAAAACTTGGTATGGGAGTCATAAGCTGGGGAGAGAAACATGTTATATAAGTCTGACACATGGCAGTGTGTCCTGATATCTGACATTGTCCCCAAAATAATTATGTTCTCAATGTTAGGGGAACAAGTCTTTATTCATTCTCTAAAATGACATAGTGATTTAATTGTTTAGAAGGGTGGTCAGAACTGGCCAAGCTGTAGTCTTTTAGTAAGTATGGATTTGGTAAACCAGAGTAATTATTTGCTGTGTATAGTCAATTGGAAATTATTTTTGTCAGTGAGGTAATTAGGGACATTTTTCACCAAAAGTACTTATAGCAGTTTGTGACAATCATTTTCTTTGTGGGAGACTTCAGTTTATATGATGAGTCAGAGACTCCACTGGTGAGATCCGATAGTATTATATAATATACTAGAGGCCCGGTGTATGAAAATCGGGCATGGAGGGTGTGTGTGTGTCCTTTTGTCCAGCCTGTACTCTCTACAAAGAATATCCGACTGCTCATTTAGGTCGGACATCCCTCTTACAATCCAGGACTGCTGACTACCAACCGCTCGCCTGCCTGCCTGCCTGATTGCCCCTAACCACTCCCTGACCAGTCTGATCATCCCCTAACCCAGTGGTCGGCAAACTCATTAGTCAATAGAGCCAAATGTCAACAGTACAATGATTGAAATTTCTTTTGAGAGTCAAATTTTTTAAACTTAAACTTCTTCTAACACCACTTCTTCAAAATAGAGTTGCACAGGCCGTGGTATTTTATGGAAGAGCCACATTCAAGGGGCCAAAGAGACACACGTGGCTCGCGAGCTGCAGTTTGCCGACCACAGCCCTAACCAGTCCCCTGCCAGCCTGATTGACACCTAACTTCTCCCCTGCCAGCCTGATTGCCCCTAACTGCCATCCCCTGCCAGCCTGGTCATCCCTAACTGTCTTCCCCTGCAGGCCTGGTTGCCCCATTGCCCTTTCCTGCAGGCCTGGTCCCACACAACTGCCCTCCCCTGCAGTCTGGTTTCCCCCAACTGCCCTCCCCTGCAGGCCTGATCCCCCCCAAATGCCCTCCCCTACTGGCCTGATTGCCCACAATTGCCCTCCCCAGCTGCCCATCTTCTGGTGGCCATCTTGTGACCACATGTGGGTAGCCATCTTGTGTGTTGGAATGACAGTCAATTTACATATTACCTCTTTATTTATAGAATTGCAAGTTTTAATAGTTTTTAAGAGAAGTTTATAGTATGGTGGAAAATATTGCTCAATTACTTTTTTCATTTTGCCTACTTCTGCATGACACAGAAGGACTCAATGAGATTACTATTAATAATTTAATGAAGGTGGGAATGACTTTTATTTGTATATTAAAAGGCCCCTATAAAGTGCAGAATACTGTGAAGTAATTTGTTCAATAGCATTGATGGGTCGTTGTTCACTTTTCCAAACTCTTTTATCAAGTGACAATAAATTCTGTGTATAGACAGTTGCATTTGACTTGAACTTAACACTGTTTGTCTTCTCTGTATCTTTAACAGGTTAGGCAGTTACCATTTTCTCAGGCTACTCTACATCTACTACCATATAAACAATAACAGCCTGGGGACTTTAAATATTGATAATTATCTTTAGTGGAAAATTACTTTGCTTAGGCTTTTTACCATTCCACTTGACAAGCTATCTTCACTCAAATCTACGATGTCAAGAATTATCAACCTCCAAAAGGACTTAGACTTGTGTGTGTCATACATCAGTATTATTTTTCAACTAGTATCATTCGAAAACATTTTTTTTACTGAAATAATAAAGTAAATGAATATGTGACCTAAATCTAGTGGCAAACCTGAATCTAAATTTGAAAAATGTTATATGAAGTTACAGGATCCACAGTGAAATATACTGGTGGGAAGTGGGTTGGGCCTGCCATTTTTTGATATGAAGAAATAGGTCATTGTGAAAGTGTTTTCATAGGAACCAGTGATACTAAGATTTTTCTTTTCTTTTTTGAAAAATAATTTTTTATTGATTTTCAAAGGGAGAAGGGAGACGGATAGAGAGGATGAGAGAGAAACATCACTGATTGGCTGCTTGCTGCACAGCCCCTTGTGGGGATTGAGCAAGCAACTCAAGAATATCTCCTGACCTGGAATCGAACTAGTGACACTTGATTCATGGGTTGATGCTCAACCACTGAGCCATACTATCTGGGTTAGATGTTTACTTTCTAAATCTCTCTCTTTTTAAAATTCTTCCATTGGATAAAGGAAGTAATAGAAAAATACCTTTATTTTGCCTGGTAGATTCCATTGTGGGTAATAGATTTTAGATAGGCAAAATGCATATTTTTGCTTTGTAGTGTCCCTGAGATTTTTGAAATCCTAACATGGGCTTACAGTTGTATAAGAAATTGGGTAATTAAAATATTGTTGAAAGATTATTTGAAGGTGTATTTCTTTTTATTGAAATAGTATGAAGAAAATAGAAAGTCCTAGAATAATATTACCAGGTAGAAAGTTTTAATTGAAATAATCTGACTTTTTGTTAAGTGCTAGAAATGAATGGAATGATTATTCTGTCATGTAGAAAACCTAGCTTGCATGTCCTTTTCCCCCTTACAGGTTAGAGTATTTTCCATTGAGAATGTGATCCTTTAAACCTGTTCATGCTGTTTGAACATTTTGGCCAGAAAAATATCTCCTTTGAATTCAAGGTATTTAGGCCTTATAAAAATCAGTTGTAGTGCTCTTTTGTGTTATCCTGAAGATAAAACTAACCAAGGAATTATTCTAAATAATATTGTATTACTTGAGTCATTTACCCCTTCTATGCAATAGGTTTGAGCTGAATTTTGTGTTATGCGTTATGATAACTTATGGTTATTAAATTTAAAATAATTAAACTAGAAGTAATTTGCATATACACAGCAAACATTCAAACAGTTTTAGTGTTAAATAGAACATGAAAGTTCATTTGAATCCCATTTTCAGAAGTAAATATTATCATTATTGTATGTTTATGATTTGGTTTATGATTTACTTAACATCCATACTCTTTATGCATATAGTTTATCAACTTAGGTGCAGGCATACTGTGTTTACTGCCCGTCCTTTACTTTCTTCATTTAACAATATAATGAGCATTTGTTATTACATATAATTCTACCACATTTTAAAAATAGATCTACTCTAATTTATTTAAACAATTCCATATGGTTAAGATTTGAACTGTTTTCAATTTTTTTTTTTTATCAGAAAGATTACCACCATAAATGTACTTGGTCACATATCTTTGCATACTTGCTCATTATATTTGCCGGCTCAAAGGTACTCAATCAGCTGGTACTATATACACTCCCAGGATCAATGCATGCACATTTGGGTTTTTGCATTCCTTAGAAACATTGTCCTTAACTAACTATTTTTGTTAGACCTATGTTACTGTGATAGATTAAAATATGTCTGATTGATTTTTAAATCTGCTACCCTTTGTTACTAATAGGTTGGCCTGCTTTTCAGCTGTCAGATTTCTTAAAATATTATCAAATCTGTAAATATAGATATCTACCTATAGATACAATTATTGATCATGTAGCTATAGATGTAGATGCAGACATACTTATAGATGTAGTATACATATAGTTATCAACATATATGTACACATATATAAAGCATGTGTGTGCATGTGCACATACCATATATACATATACACTCCCCCTAACCCACCCTACCCTGCCACTGCAAGCTTTTCTTATGCAGTTTCATTTATATCCACTGCAAGCTTTTCTTATGCAGTTTCATTTATATGGAAACTCTGATATCTCTCTATTTACCTTGATTCATCCTGAGAAGTTCCTATTCCACTCTCCCTACTGTATCATAATTGTTTTTTATTGTTCCTGTCAGAAATCTTATTTTTCTCCTTAGAACATCTATGATGACTATACTCCTCTGGGACACTTATCCTATTCTCTTTAATTTGACTTATGTATATCTGAATTTCTGAATTAGTAGGTAAGCTCCCTAGTTGCAGGGACTATGTCTTATTCATCTTTTATCGTTCACAGATATCTTATGATCTGGCAATATTTCTTGATTCGGGGAAGGTAATAAGCAATATTGTGTACTTCTGAATTTTCATTGTCTGCTACAGAAGACATGATTTTTGGGAAGTATAATCTTCTGGAAAAGAACATAGGACTTGGAGTTAGAGAATTTGCCACTTAATTACTGTATGACTTTGGGATGTTTTTTATCTTCTATTAGAGGCCTGGTGCATGAATTTGTGCACAGGTAGGGTTCCTTGGCCTGGCTGGTGATTGAGGCTGATTGGGACCATGGAGGCTGGCCAGGGGGAGGGGCCACAGAAGGTTGGCTGGCCAGGGGCATGGGTTGTGGAAGATTGGCTGGCTGACTGGGAGGAAGGACCACAGAAGGTTGGCTGGAAGGGAGGAGGGCCATAGGAGGTTGGCTGTGGGAGTGCACTGATCACTAGGGGTCAGCTCCTGCTTTGAGTGTTTGCCCCCTGGTGGTCAGTGCATATCATAGTAACTGGTCATTCAGTCATTCGGTCATTTGGTTCCTTAGGTTTTTATATACATAGATAATCCACAGTTTAATTCATCTGTGAAATGAAAGTTATAACAGTATACATCTCAAAGCAGGAATGAAGAATAAGCAAGACAATTTGACAAGTGTCTTTTTACATGTTTTTCTGTAAACATAAATATTATTACAGGGAAGATGTGAACTTTTATGTGAGTAGAAAGTAATAAAAAGACCGATTCTCCCTCTTCTAATGTGTAACCAATGGTCTGAATGTTAAGTACATGAAGGGATAACAGGATTCCAGATGTAAATGTTATGGCCACATGCATCCATCAGAGGCTCTTTAGTAAAAGCAGAAAGAAAAATAAACTCAGAAATAGGGTTATACTAACTTTCCTGTATGATAGAATAGTTAAATCTAATTAAGAAACTGAAAAATTAGAGCATGCTTGCTGCCAATACCAAACCCAGTGGACTGTGAGATCAGGATGTGGTGACACTGAGAAATCACCTTACTGTTGTTGAGTATTAAGGCAATTTTGCTACCTATCCTTGGATATAAAACAGCCCTGGCAATTACTTGTAATTTGTTACTGGTCCAAAAATTAACTCCTTTTATTGCAATAAATGGATCATCACAGGTGACAAAGCACAGTTTTAATTAACAATGACAGGTGAAGCTCCTTACAGTCAGATAGAATTTATATTAGCAATTATATATGAAATTATATTTTGATCGTCACAGTTTTACACTGAGGTTAAGAGTACTAATCATATACATACAGTCCTGCCCCTAAAGCTTTGTGGGGTGTTGGCAAATATGTAATCTATAATAATAAAAGCATAATATGCTAATTAGATTGGACATCCTTCCGGACGACCTTTGGGAGCTGGAGCTGCGAGGGAAGCCTGGGTCCCAGGTGCCTGCCAGCAGCCAGAGGGAAGCCGGTGCCAGCAGACAGGGGAAAGAAGGCCTGCTCTTGAACAAATTTCATGCATCAGGCTTCTAGCAAAAATTATAAAATCGGAAAGTTAAACTCTTCAATATGTTCTTTTCTCCTACCTTGATAAATAGACTTTTTAATAGCCCAGAAGCCCAGGTTTGAGCAGAGAATTCTTTAGTTCTTGGACTTTCACATCTGAGTTTGGCTGACAAGCAGGCTCTTCATTTATTACCTGATCTATTGCCTTTCTATTCCTGCTCAGACCTGCAGCACCAAGGATTTTATACTCTACCTCTAGTGAGTCATACTTCTGAGTCCCTCAAAACCACCTCTCATCCCCCAAAAAACTATATTTTGCCAACTTTCCAGTCTAGGTTTAGGGATAAACAGTATTATTTTTTCAGGGGGGATGGAAGGAAGCTTGCACAGACCCTGGATTGGGCTCAAAACCATAGGGCAAGAAATGTCAGAGCTTAGGTACCTGGAGAATGGTGTAGAAAAGTTACTGTGAACTGCACATGGACCCATCCATTTGGCTCTGCAGATTCCTTGCCCTTTGCATCCCCATGGAGTGCAGGAAGGCAAGAAGCCATAGTAAGACCATGTAAAGTATAGAACCCAGGGGTCCTCCTCACTTGGGTCCAGGGCTGTTAATTATATATGAGCATTGAAGATATTTCAGAGATGTCAATTAGGTAAGGGCACACATATCTCAATGATAATAATCTCTAATACACTGACTAAATTATATACACTTTAAGAAAGAATAAAATTTTATATTTAAGCCAGTGCATTATTCAATGTATTAATTTAGTTTTTAAAATAAGGTTCTCAATAATGTGAGTCCTGCTGTGTTGCAGTATTATTTCTTTTTAGTGTATTTATAGAGCATGTGGTTCCTGAGAAATCTAGTTTCCATGTATCAGAGATAAAAAGCATACCAAATAATTTAAGCACAAACGAATCTACAGCCATGAGAATGTCAAACCTAAGAGAGAAAGTAGGGGAGGGTGAAGGTAAGGGGGAGAGATGAACCAAAGGACTTGTATGCATGCCTATAAGCCTAACCAATGGACACAGACACAGGGGGATGAGGGCATGAGTCAGGGGGTTGGGAGAGTAATGGGGGGATAAGGACACATATATAATACCTTAATCAATAAAGAAATAAAAAAAACTACAGCCATAGTGTATGCACAAGTCTAGGTATTTGTCTAAAAAAACCAATACTAATCCTGTATCATGTGCACATGTGCATATGTAGAAAATTATAAGAAACATTAGAAGCATATGCACTAAATTGGTTTCTTTGGGGTCGAAACTTTGTGTGTTTTCATTACTTTTGTAATATTTTTAAAACTCAGACTATATGGTAGACTTTTACAGTATAAATACTAAATGTCATACTTAGGTGTTAATTTTAAAATATTTGTCCATCTTACATTAATTTTGCTTTCATGCCATGCCAAACTTGTGATGAAGATATCTCTAAATATGAAGTTTATAAACACAACTATACATTTTTAAAATATTTAATGAATGAATATGTATTTAAACTGATACTGTGAGAAAATTAAAATAAATCAAAAGATATAGTAAAAAAATATTAGCCTTACATAAATAGGAAAGAACAAATAAGGTTCCCAGCTTTTCTTTCTTGATGTTTTTGAAACTGTAGATTCTGGAATCTCTTACTACCAAGCTTAATGTTTCATTTAGCAATCTATTGTTGGCCGTATTTCTACTCATTAAAACAAACAAACAAACAAACAAACAAAACCTTGCATGGATTTCTCAAGATTCATGCATTTGTTTCTTACTTAATTGTCTAGTGAGTCTAATTTTTCAGCATTTAAATAACTGAACTAAGTTTTAAATGCAGTGTTTCTGAGTTTGTGTGTGTTTTATTTTCAAATTTTACCTAATAAAATGTCATATTGCTCAAAAATAATTTCAGTTTCTATAACTTGGTTTATGAAGATTGTCTAAGTCTATGCCTGCAATAATTTAGAATGCCTTACTATACACAAATGCAATGTTTGGGTTAAATTAAAGAAACATTAATAATTAAAAATTTAATTGCATCTATAAATTTTTTGTTAGCTTAGGATATTTTACCAATCAGGTTTTACCTTACATACTTTGGAGTCAGACTCTTGGAATCTTCTAATAGCAGCTTAGCAAACTCAAAAGCATAACAAGAATCAGTCAAGTACCATGAGAGAGTAAATTGTTTGGTCTATAAGAAAACAAAGACTGTGGTTCCCGCAGAGACCTGAGAATGCATTGCATGCATCTCTTAAAGTGCTTCAAGTCAGAACTATTTTTTAAGTACTGTGCCTGTGAAATGAAACACATTCATGGGCAAGCTTTGAGTATCTGGTATGAGTTTGAGCCTCTAGAACCCAGATTATAATTTATATTTCACTATTTACACAAACAGATCCATTGATTGCCATATTTTAAACTGGGGAAACAAACAAATAAACAAACAAAAAAACCCATAAAATCAAGGGATATAAACATTCTTAGGAGGGATAATAGTACTAATTTTATGATAGGTACCTAGCTTTCTTGACTTCATTATGGCCATGTTTTTGGATTTAAATGGTTTGGGATAATATTTCATAAACACCATAATATAGATGTTTTCTGACTAACAGCCAACAGTAGGCTAGCTAGTTTGTTTCTGGTGAGGAAAATCAGAGTGTGACTTGCTTTTCAGGTCAGGGATGCAAAGGGCAATCTCCTAAGTTGAAACATGGAACATGAAGAAAAGAATTCCCCCAGTGCTAAAGGTACCCCTCACTGCAGGTTATCTCTATTTCCTTTGCTAACCCATGAAGGTAGCAACGCTCATTATTTTCATATTTCTAGGTCCAGGTCCACCAAAAGGGTAGAAGAAAAATGAAGGGTTAAGGACTTGTCTTTTGGTGGCAGGGGAGAGGGGTTCTCCCAATCTCTCTTAACCTTTACCTGCTCTGAGGGGTACCCACTAGTATGATGGTTGTGTATACTTACTATTGTTAATAGAAGTGATCTAGCAGGGTGACATTGAATTCCATGCAATGACAGCTTAGCTACCCAAAGAGGTAAGGCTAGAGCCTAGAACCTAACTGGCAACAAGGCTGTCTGGATGCCACCCAACATAGGGAGCAATAGTCCTTTACATTTCCCAGGAGGAGGTACAGTACTTATTTCAGGTTTAGAGTGTCACTGAGACCAAGGCTAATCTCTGAATGGACCAGAGAGTGAGCAATAGAAAACTGAAGGCACAGAGAAATACAGATCATACTATTTTCAAATCTGGTATGTGGTCAGAACCACAGTGTGTTTTTTGGTTCCTGCTTTCAGGAAGCTTTGAAAAACAAGCTTAATACATATCAGGAAGTGTATACTTCTATGCTGTGCTTCATAATAATACATAAGGCATGGTAGCCACTGTGTTGAGTGATTTTTGTTTGTTAGTTCACTTCTTACAGTGATGTAGGTATTATATTTGGATTTACAGATGAAGAAACTGACATTTAGAGAAGGTGATATGCTTGCCAGTAAGTAGAAAGAGATATCCAAACGCATGTCTGTTGAATTTCAAAGCCTAAGCTAGACACTCTGCTACTTATGTGACCTTGAACAAGGTTCTTGTTATGCTTTTGAGTTTGCTAAACAGCTATTATTTTACTCTTTTGAACCTTAGGTTCTCCTTGTAAAATAAGGATAATAATTGAGTTTAATTCCTAGGAGTATGTAACATTAATATTAAATAAGTTAATATATGGAAAGTACTTACATCAAATTGTGCCTAGCCCATAACAGCACTCACGGCTACTTTCAGAATAATAGCCTTGAGTGCTGTTATTATTACTACTATTACTAATTATTGAATACCACCAATCCTACAAGTAAGGATGAAGCAATAGCTTATTTTTTAAATAAATGAGTGAATTGTGTATTTTTTTTAAACATGAGGTATTAAAGTTCAAATTTTTAAAGTTAAGATGAGGAATATACTGTATGTTAAATAATTAATTTTAACAATTTAGAATAGGCTGGCTAGGGTGGATAGACATATAAAATAGCAAGAAAAAAATCATATGGAAAGAGATAGTCTGACTTGGAAGAAGAAACAGCAAGATATCTGGTAACAGCCAGGTTCGAGACAGATAAACTTGAAGACAAAGAGGCAAACAGAATTCCAAGAGATTATTCATCTTGTAATACAATTAATTTTTTATTTCAAATGAACTATTACTTTTAACAGTTGCATTTTCATAATTCCAGGCTGACACCAAAATATCTTTCTTTGTATTACTCAGAGGCTAAAATGAAACTTTCCAAACAATAACTGTCCCAACATCATTGAGCACTCTGTGATAATGTGGAATCAGAATAGAGGATGAGAATAGGTCCCCAAGAAGCAAAAAATAAGAAAATAGATAACATTATTAGTTCTCTAAACTCAATAAAATGTTCCCTCCGGTTGGGTTTACAAATAACAGAGACAAATGACTTTATAACTTAGTTTTGATTTGTTTTAAAACCAAATTTATATTTTATCTGAGGGGAGTGAAGTGCCAATGACTTACTGCAGTTGAAGAGGAGAACAGTTAAGGAAAAGGACGGCATGAATGTGAGCTTTATATCTGCATATTTGGGGCTTGTCCTCCTTTAATTGTGAAAAAAAATTGTGGCTTACTTCCATTTTTAGTTATAATAATCCTGTAGATTGCAGTCAGATTTTCTAGCATTTAATCTCAACTTCACCACCTGCTATTTGGCTGACTTTGAACAGTTACTTGACCTTTCTGTACTTGACATCTTTAAGTTGGGAATATTGATGAAACAGGATTCTACTGGGAATTAAGTGGGATAATATATGCAAAGTATTTAGGTTAGTGCTTTGTACCTATCTGTACTCAATAGATGTTAACTACCAGCAGTAGCAATTATGTACATTATTTTATTATTTAGCTTACTTTCCATAAAACTTATGGACTTATTAGCTATTATAAAAATTAATAAGTGATAGTTTATTTTTTATATGGCTTTATTCCTAAGGAGTTATGCTTTTTATTGTTTGCTCTTTTCTTCTGAATTCAAAATGATCTTTAGAATACAAAGTTAAAGGAGAAAGATGAAGGGACAGCTAAATTGAGGAAAGGAGGGATGAATGTTTGAATGCAAAGATTATGGAAATATAGTTGCTATTCAACATTATTAGATAATAATGTCTTTTGAGCTATTAACATTAAGATTCAAATTACAGCATTACATTGGTTATAATGATTAATTATAACAACATCTTTTGAAAACATTTGTGTTTTTCCTGTTATATTGACAGCTTAGCTGAGACTGTCTTAGAAGTGGAAATCAAGAGTTGATAACTCTTAGTATATAAACTTTGATTCACTCATTTATAAAATATTTGTTAAGAACTTTGAAAAAATGGGCTCTGTATACTGTACATCTGAAACTAATATTAAATAATATTAAATTATTTAGAATTGAAAAATAAAATAAAATAAACAAAGAAAGAAAATGGGCTCTGGAGTCATATTACTTAGTATTCAGGATTTATTTCTATCTCTGATAGCTACAACCCTTAAACACCATAGGATTGCACCCCTTTGGAGCTCTTCAGAGCCACTTCAGGTTTATCGTTTCTTGATTTTCTGGTCTGGAAAAAAAAAAGGCCAATGATAGTGTCTGTAAAATAGTCATGAGATTATTTGGACTAATGCAGGTAAAGGGCTTAGAATTGTGCTGGATATCATGTTTGCATGTCATAATTAGAACTCTTACTAGAGGCCTAGTGCATGAAATTCATGCATGGGTAGGGTCCGTAGGTCTGGCTGGCGATTAGGGCCTTATTGGGGCCTTCTGGCTGCCAGCCAGGGCCTTCCTTCATTCTGCACTGCCCCTTGGTCATCAGCTCATGTCATAGTGAGCAGTTGAACTTCTGTTCTCCTGGTCGAACTCCCAAGGGTATGCTGCACATTAGCCTTTTATATACATAGATTATATATTATGTTCATGCTTAGGCTCAGAGAGATGCTGTTCTTGGTCTCCAGCAGATCGCAAGTCATTTCAAGGAGAGTAAAGAGTAAACAGGTTGTTATAGTAGAGTATGATACTTGTTTTGCAGTGGGTAGTAGTATAAATAGGTCCCAATGAGACAAAGAGTAATGAACCCATTTATTTCAGGGAATTATGGATGTCCTTCAGGAGAAAAAGATCTGTTAACTGGATCCTGAGAAAATGAGATTTAAGTTGAAAATAGAGTGGGGAAGATTTATCAAAAGCTGAGGGAACTGCATGTACTCAGAATACTTTTGGGAAAGTTCAAATAGTTTAGTATTGCTGGAGAAAAATGTGGGAGTAGGCTGAGGGGAGTGGAACAATTGGTAGAAAATGAGGAGGAAGGTGAGTAGTGGTAAGATAGAAGGATTTTTGTCCTGACTGCTAGAGATTACTTAGAGTATTCAGATGATGAGACTTAAAGCTTTAAAAAATTATTCCTCTCTTCCTTTTGGTATAACGGAGTGAACAGATGAAAGAAACCCATTTTCTGGAAAGGCAACCACTTTGGAAGCCCTGCCAAAAATTCTGCCAGCAGTTCACAGTAGCCCTACCACTCTCAAATGCCATGGCAGCAGGGGTAGAAAGAAGTGGATGGATTCTATTCAGGGGGAATCAAGAGGACTTGAGATTTCCTCACATCTTTAAGTGATTATTTCATACCCATTTTAACTTGACTTCCTGCGTATAAATCTGGATACTGTGATGTAATTTTCCCTAATAAGAACTTATGCTACTCATGTTTGATAATCTTACTATAAGCATTGTTACTATTCAGTTCCAGAATTATCAAAGAGAATATTTCTACTTGAAATTTGTTGTTAAGTCCATGGTTCCAAAAGTTAAGAGAATAAATAAAAATATGCCTCTTTTTCCCACCTTGTTCCTTACATAGAATAATATATGCAATGAATTGTTTTCTTAGTGATTCATCTCACTTATTAAAGAGCTTTATCATGTAAGGGTCTTGTTTAGCCCTATTTCAAAATAAAGGCAGCAGAAAGGGACTAGGTGAGCTATTCCTCTGTGTCAGAAAAAAAAAGTTTTCTTTTAATACAAATTTGACTTCAGTTTTCTCTGCATTTTCTGCCCATTGAACAGAAAGAGAAATTCAATTATATGTCTTGGTATTACATTCCTGAGAAAAATTAAATTGCTTACATAGAAACTTTATTAGTTAAGAATATATAAATTATTCAACATATTGCTTTGGTTGATAGTTTAAATGAAAAACAAATTTCTTGTTCTGTTTACAATTGTATGTAACATACTAGAAAAACAAGGTTTCAGATATATATTTAAAAATTTATTTGTTTATTTAGATTTTGATGAATATTTTTCAACTTTTGCTAAACAAAAAAATAACACATTTAAATAAAAGAGTAATAAGTTGTTTTTAAAAAGTATTTGGAGGATTTTAGTAGTGTTTAATAGGCATATTTGCAATAGCCAAAGATATTCATAAAACAATTCTATTATTAATATAAAAAGCTTTGAGTTATTTCACAAAACAAATTGAGTGAGCCGACAACTTTATTGGTTTTCTGTCAAAATTGGCTATAAATAAGAGCTGGTCGAGGCAATAAGGGATTTAAAGAAATTAATCTTTATAGACATTTCTAATTTCTGAATTTAACTAGAACACTTTTCATTTTCTGGAAATATTGGTCCCAAATTCTGTAGATATATTCATTTTACCTAGATACATGAGTGCTTGTCAATAGGTTGATTTTTTATTTATATGTTATATATAGCATATATACATAATGTCAGCATTTCAATTTGAAGCACCATCCTAGATAATAAAAGCCTAATATGCTTCTGGTCTTCCAGTCATCTGTTCAACCCAATCAAAGCGTATTATGCTAATGACTAGAGACCCGGTGTACAAAATTTGTACATGGGGGCCGGAGGAGAGCCCAGCCTGCACCCTCTCCAATCTGTAACTCTTTGAGGGACGTCTGACTGCCCTTTTAGGCCCAATCCCAGTGTGGGCAGTAGGACAACCCTCTCACAATCCAGGATTTCTGGCTCCCAACTGCCAGCCTGTCTGCCTTCCTGATTGCCCCTAACTGCTTTTGCCTTCCAGCCTGATCACTCCCTAACCCCTCCCCTGCCAGCCTGATTGATGCTTAACTGCTTCCCTGCCAGCCCCTTTGCCCCTTACTTCCCTCCCCTTCAGGTCTGGTCACCCCTAATTGCCCTCCCCTTCAGGCCTAGTCACCGTAAGTGTCCTCCCCTATAGGCTTGGTGCCCTTCAACTGCTTTTGCCTGTAGGCCTGGTCACCCCCAACTTTCCTCTTCTGCCAGCCTAGTCACCCTTAACTGCCCTCCCCTGCAGGCTTGATTGTCCTCAACTGTCCTCCCTTGCAGGCCTGGTCACTCTCAACTGCCCTCCCCTGCTGGCCATCTTGTGGTGTTCATCTTGTGTCCAAATAGGGACAGGATCTTTTATCTACATGGGGGCAGTCATCTTGTGTGTTGGAATGATGATCAATCTGCATATTACTCTTTTATTAGCTAAGATAGAGTTTTGGTGCATGGCTGGGGGCCAGCTGGTTTTCCCTGAAGGGTGTCCTAGATCAGGGTGGGGGTCCCCTTGGGACATGGGGTGGCCAGGGTGAGGGGCCTGTGGTGGTTTTCAGCCTGGCCATGCCTTCTAGCTACCCAAGCAGAGGCCCTGGTATCTGGAATTTATTTGTCTTTTACAATTGAAACTTTGTAACCTGAAGCAGAGCCAAGCCTCCTGCTTGCTCTGTGGTGGCATCCATTTCTGTTGGGATTTATCTATCTTCTATAATTGAAACTTTGTAGTTTCAAGTGGAGACCAAGACAGGCTAGGACTGAAGAAGCTTGGCTTTCTCCATTGCCAGGGGCAAACCTAGCCTCCTACTCTCTTCAGCTCCTACTCTCTCCGCCATTTTTGTTGGGATTTGTTTATCTTCTATAATTGAAAATTTGTAGCCTTGAGTGGAGGCCTGGGTCTGCCAGGGTGTGTGGAAAGCTTGACTTCCTCCATCACCAGGGAAAACTAATCCTTCCTCCTGCTCGCTCTGTGGCCATAGCCATCTTGGTTGGAGTTAATTTGCTTACTTTCTCATGAGTGGCATGTGGGTGTGGCTTGTGGGTATAGCAGAGTGATGGTTAATTTGAATATTACTCTTTTATTAGATGGGATATGCTAAGGCCACTCAACTATTCACTTTGACGTGCACTTACCACTAGGGGTCAGGTATTCCAACCAGTAGATTAACTTGCTGCTGGGGTCCAGCTGATCAGGACTGAGCTAGACAGGCTGGACATCCACTGGAGCCCATCCATGGTCCCTCCCTGGCCCTAATCATGCACCAGTGGGGTCCCTCGGCCTGGTCTGTGCCATCTGCAATTCAGGACCCCTCAGGGGATGTTGAAGAGGCAGTTTCAGTCCGATCCCACAGGTCAGGCCAAGGGACCCCACTGGTGCACGAATTTGTGCACCAGGCCTCATATATACATACATACATACATACATACATACATACATACATACTGGGAAAAAAGGGCTATTAAAACTTCAGCTCTGCCAAAACCAGTTTGGCTCAGTGGATAGAGCTTCAGCCTGTGGACTGAAAGTTCCCAGTTTCGATTACAGTCAAGGGCATGTATGTTGGTTACGGGCACATCCCCAGTGGGGAGCATGCAGAAGGCAGCTGATCAATGTCTCTCTCTCATTGATCTTTCTAACCCTCTACCTCTCTCCCTTCCTCTCTGTAAAAAAAAAAATCAATAAAATATATTTAAAAAAAAGCCAATAAAACCAAACTTCAATTCCTCTCTTATAGCAGCCTTAGTGCTGTTAATATATAGCAAGTAAGAGGTAGCAGTGCCTTTGCCTCCAGAACCCCCTAGAATCATACCCCTTTGAAGCTCATCAGAGCCCATTCAGGTTTATCCCAAAGGGTCACTTGACTCACTGCCTGATACTCCTAGGGCAGCTGAATGCACTGCTTCAACAAGACACCCAACTGCTGCTGGCTTGAGAAAAGTGCTATTTTAATGATGATTGTAATGAGCTTTTACTATTGCTGGGAGCCAAATGTATTCTTAAATCCAAGTGAGAACGCTACAATGAGGGTGAATTGAAGTACAATGTAGCTTAGATTTTATTTGATAAGTTGCCCTTTTAATTAGGACTTTTCCATTCTTCTGTACTCATTTATTGCCTACTGTCCAGTGTGAATGATTTTCATGTATCTTTATGATGATATCATAGCAACACATTGAATGCACGGAAAGTAGGGGACTGCCTTGGACTGTCTATTCTGACACGTTAATCAATGAAACTATGCCTTTGATCCCAGCACCAGAATTCATTTCTACTATTTAATTTTGCCTACAGCAACCATTACAAGTTACATTTAAGTGACTCCAGCTTTAGTATATGGCTTTTAACTGCTTCTAAGTTCATCTTTTTACTGCACTTTCATAAGAAGTTCATTAAAGAAACATCTAAAAAGAGAAATTTCAGCCATACAATTCAGTATGATGATGCAATCCTTAGATTTAGTGGCCTTGGAGGGTGAACTTTGCTCTTTAATAGAATTTTATATAATCTGGTGTATAGTAAAATTGTAATTATTATTTTGCCTTTGGCCAGACTTGAAAATTTTACAAAAAAGAATAAAGATAAATAGTTGTTATATTTTGAGATAGTATGGTCTTCTAAAGGAAGTTTATTGACTTAATAGT
Source organism: Lasiurus cinereus (assembly GCA_011751065.1). Lineage (NCBI taxonomy): Eukaryota > Metazoa > Chordata > Mammalia > Chiroptera > Vespertilionidae > Lasiurus > Lasiurus cinereus. The sequence continues at coordinate 62,279 of JAAGEH010002361.1, read as the reverse complement.
TTCTTATTTCCATTTTTATAACAACAACAAAAAAGGTATATCAAGCTAGATTGTATGGGTGGGACATGAGAAGTAGGAAACTAGAGGTCTTGGTCACAGCTTGCTGTAACAGCTTTTAACCAGTGGCTTCCAAACTCTTTAGACTATGATCCATAGTATGTAACCTATTTTACATGGTGACACGGTATACACAATGTATGTTAAAAACTGGGAAAAAAATTGTCTCACAGAATAATGCTCTTCATACAAATAATGGATTCCATTTTCCATTCTTTGCTATTTCATGAAAAAGAAATGCTGGTCATAAATAATTAAGTTATCACAATCCATGGGTGGGTCTCAGTTTTTAAAACACTGCTTTAGACTACATGATGCATAAATTCCTAAAAATTCTCAACTGTAGTAATCAATGACTCTGGAAGTTGCATGTGGATATGATCTTTTCATGCCAGATTTAAGTCAATGGCAATCCTGCATAATAGATTCATTGCCTGCCTATTTGATCCCACTTAGTTATAATTCTATAATGTAAAATTGTTTCTAAAATAGAAGGTAAGATGTAAAAAAATTAAGTAAATTGTTTAATAATCACAAAATACTCTGAGAAGTATACTTGAAACTTTTTAAATTAAATTTATTGCAGTAGCAATACTTATTCAGATCATATAGGTTTTAAGTATACATTTCTATTATAAATCATCTATATATTGCATTCTGTTCCTATCACCCAAAGCCAAATCATCTTCATCTTATATTTGATCCCCTTTACCCTTTACTATCCCTTCTTTTTCTCTGGTAACCATTATACTATTGTCTGTGTCTAGGAGTCTCACTTTTATATTCCACATATGAGTGAAATCATAAAGTTATTAGCTGTTACATCCCACATATGAGTGAAATCATAGGATTCTAACTTATTTTGCTTAGCATAACATTCTTAACATCAATTTATGTTGTTGCAAAAAGCGGTATTTCATATTTTCTTATAGCTGAGCAGTATTCCATAGTATGTATGTACTTCATCTTCTTTATTCATTCTCTATTGAAGGACACTGATTATCTCCATATCTTGACCATCATGAATAATGAACATAGGGGTGTATATATCTTTGCAAATAAACATTTTCAAGTTTTTTGAGTAGGTAACCAGGAGAAGGATTACTGGCTTACATGATAACTCTATTCTTAATTTGTTGAGGAACCATAATATAGTTTTCCATAGTGTCTGTACCAGTTTATATTCCCACCAGTAGTGAATGAGGGTTCCTTTCCTCTACATCCTCTCCAATACTTGTTATTACCTGGCTTATTAATAATGGGCATTATAACAGGTGTGAGGTGACATCTCATTGCAGTTTTAATTTGCATTTTTCTAATAGCTAGTGGTGTTGAGCATCTTTTCATATATCTGTTGATCATTTGTATATATTCTTGGGAGATGTGTTTGTTCAGATCCTCTACCTATTTTTTAATTGATTTATTTGTTTGCCCATGAGTTGTATGAACTCTATATATTTTGGATATTAACTCTTGTGGGAGCTGTATGCAAATATCATCTCCTATTGGATTGGTTGCCTTTCTGTTTTGTTGTTTGCTTCTTTTGCTCTGCAGAAGTGTTTTAGTTTGATATAGTCCCATTCATTTATAGTTATTTTTGCTTCCCTTGCCTTTGGAGTCAAATTCATAAAATGTTCTGTTTGGCAAAGATTCATAAGTTTTGTACTTATTTTTTCTTCTATATAATTTATCACTTCAGATCTTATATTTAGGTTTTTGATCCATTTTTAATTAATTTTTTTACATGGGGAAAATTGTAATCTATATTCATTGTTTTGCATGTAGCTTTCCAATTTCCCCAGCACCATTTATTAAGGAGGCTTTCTTTTCTCAAGTGTGTGTTTTTGGCTCTTTTGTTAAATTTGCCCATATACATGTGGTTCTGAGAAATGGTACAGTCTAGAGATAGAGAATTGACCCAAAATGACTTCATCCTAGTATAGATACTTTTTAATACTATGAAAAGATAAAATCACCTAGGGTTGTTTTTTCCAATGTTTTTGACCACTATCCACACTTAAAATAATATTTTACATCACAAATATACACAACCTACTCACTGGAAAGGATGTACTATTTCATGTAACTTTATCTTACTACATTTTTTTTGTCTCTGCTTTTCTTTTTGTTGTTGTTCAAAACCCCCAAGTTACTACATATTCCTCAGATTGCAAAATACTGGCCTAGAATAGCAAAGAAAATGCCAAGGACTGAAGCTTGTGGTTCTCCAATGTTTAGAAGTCTAATTACTATAATACATACGAAGGACTTCAACAATGCAGAGCTAAAAAATGTTACTTTCTATTATTAAAAGTAGGCTCCCTCCCCCAAATATTCCTTAATTTATTTGATCAGTTTAAGGATTATAGGCCTTAGGCGAGAATATACAGACAATAAATAGGTACTGTGTTAGTTTCCTATGGCTCATAGTTAATTCTGTGAAATTAAGCAATATAAAACAACACACATTCCCCATGTTCAGGTTCAATGGTGTAGAAGTCTGGGTTCAGTTGAACTAAGCTCTCATTTTCAGGATTCCATTGGGTTATAGTCCAGGTATTAGGCAGAAATGTAGGTGAACGATCTAATTTGGAGCTCCTCTGATTATGGACAGCATATAATTGTGTGACTGAGGTTCCCACTTATTTGATGGCTTTTGGATAAGTATCACTTTTATTTCCTAGAAGCTGCCTCCCATTCCTTGCCATGTGACCTTATTCAGACAGTTTAGAGTATGCCCTTTAATTTCTTCAAGGACAGCAGGAAAATCTTTTATCCTTCAGTCTACTAAGATGCAGTCTTATATAATACTCATGCATGGGGGGTGGGGGGAAAGGGGTTGGGTGATGGGGAGAGGGTTGGGTGGGGGGAAGGGGGGGACAGGTGTCCCTCAGCCCAGCCTGCACCATCTCCAATCTGGGCCCCCTTGAGGAATGACTGACTGCCCATTTAGGCCCGATCCTGGTGGCATCAGGCCTAAAAGAGCAATCAGACATTTCTTTCACAACCTAGAACTGCTGGCTCCCAACTACTCACCTGCCTCCTTTCCTGATTGACCCTAACTGCTTCTGCCTGCCATCCTGATCACCCCCTAACCACTCTCCTGCCAGTCTGATTTATGCTTAACTGCCCTCCCTGTAAACCCAGTCACCCCCAACTTCCCTCCTCTGCTGGGCTGGTCACTCCTAACTGCCATTTTTTTATGCTTGGTCCCTCCCAACTGCCTTCCCCTGCTGGCCATCTTGTGGTGGCCATCTTGTGTCCACATGGGGGCAGGATCTTTGACCACATGGGAGCAGCCATCTTGTGTGTTGGTGTGATGTTCAATCTGCATATTACTCTTTTATTAGATAGTATAGAGTCCTGGTACATGGGTATGGGCCAGCTGGTTTGCCCTGAAGGATGTCCCGGATCAGAGTGGGGGTTCTCATGGAGATGAGGGGCCTATGGTGGTTTGCAGGCTGGCCACATCCCCTGGCAACCCAAGCCGAGGACCTGGTATCTAGGATTTATTTATTTTCTACAATTGAAATTTTGTAGTCTGGAGCAGAGCCAAGACTTTTGCTTGCTCCTTGTCTGCAGCCATTTCTGTTGGGATTTATTTATCTTCTATAATTGAAACTTTGTAGCTTTAAGCCCAGGCCTGGGCCAGCCAGCAGGTGTGGAAAGCTTGGCTTCCTCCATTGCCGGGAGAAACCCTAGCCTCCTGCTCTCTGCAACTCCATGGCTGCTATCATTTCTACTGGGATTCATTTATGTTCTATAGTTGAAATTTTTTAGCCTGGAGTGAAGGCCTCCTCAGGCCAGGGTGTGTGGAAAGCTTGGCTTCCTCCATTGCCAGGAAAACCCAAGCCTTCCTCCTGCTCTCTCCCTGGCCTCAGCCATCTTGGTTGGGTCAATTTGCATACTTGATCCTGATTGGTTTGTGGGCCTGGCTTGTGATTGTAGTGGAGGCATGGTCAATTTGCATATTACTCTTTTATTAGATAGGACTAGAGGTCTGGTGCACAGATTTGTGCATGATTGGTGTCCCTTGGTCTTGCTGGCAATCGGGACTGATGGGAACCATCTCACCCAATCCTGATGAGGTCATTGGGGCTGGCCAGCCTAGGGGAAGGACCATGGGAGGTTGGTTGGTCATAGGAGGTTGGCTGTAGAAGTCCACTGACCTCCAGCCCACCTCATAGCAAGTGATCAAACTCCTGGTCTCCTAGTCAAACTCCCAAGGGGACACTTTGTATATTAGCCATATATATATATATATATGGAAAGTCTGAGCTTCATTTGCAGTTTGGGAGGATACAGCAATGGTATGAATGGCTTGTGGCTTTCATCTTGCTCTATACTTTGTTCATAGTAAGCTCTCAAATATTTGTTCAATAAATAAAAATGTTTTTCTCCATTTTGGTTTATAACTAATTTAGTTTACCTTGGGAGTTATAGATAGTTTTACCTTCCTTTACAAAGTATGTTTGATTTTTAAAGCAAACCACAAGTGTTGTACAGTTTGTACTAAAGGACTACTTTATTGCTTTTTTATTACCTGAAAAATGCAACAAAAGTTTAAAATTAATAACAGTAAGTATCAGGGCATAGGGATAATAAAAGTTATGTTCTTTGCTTCAGAAGCAGCTCACTTTATATTTTCTTTTAAAAAAATAAGAAGAAGATCAGAAGTTACTGGTGGTTTATCAGGGGAGTAAAAGAAGGTGAGAAAGAGAGGGAGAGAAAGATAGAAAAAACCTTAAGCATAACTTTTCTATTCAGTATCTCTAAGTTGAAAACAGAATTAGAATTTGTTTGATTATTGATATTTTATATTGATTTTTAGAGAGAGAAAGGGAAACAGAGAGAAAGAGAGAAAGAGAAACAGCAAAATGAGAGAGAACATCAGTTTGTTGCCTCCTGCACACACCCTACAGGGGATCAAACGCAGAACCAGGTTACACACCCTGATCAGGAGTTGCATCTGCCATCTCCCGGTGTATAGGATGATGATCCAAACAACCAAGCTGCATGGTCTGGGCTGTTTAATTTGCTATGGTTCCTTAACTCCCAGAAAACCCATATCTATGTCTGAAAAGAGAAAGCAATAGTGAACACAGCAAGAGTGCTGATTAGGGCACAGAAAAATCTGAGTACCATGAGTGTATCATGGGATCATGTCAGTGGTCAAATGGCAAGCTTAAATGCGCATTCCCAGAAATCTTACGTATTGCACAGAGCTGACTTCCCAGGACAGACATATTTTTTGTTGCAGACCAATACATTTCCCCCAAATATTAAAAAAAAAATAGAAAAACTTTCATCAAACACATCTTCTAATACTGCTTATTAAAATAATTAAATCCCACCCATATCTTCCATGTGTGCTTGTGACTGATCTATTTAAATGCTAGAGTAGTATTTTGCCCCTTTAGTATCTCAACTGATATCCTAGAAATGATATTCACACAGTCCAGGCTTTCCTTTCACCATCTGCTGGATATTTCCAAATGAATATTCTTCTTTTAATTGAAATTCACTTTGGCAAAAGCTAATTTATAACCTTTCATCTGAGAGATTTTGTCTGACTCACTTTCACTTCTTTGTCTCCACAAGAGCATCAATACCTTGCATGTTTTGTGGGACCCAATCCACAGCAAATATATATTCAACATCTTTATCTTTCACTCAGAGAATGCATTCTGGTACATTTACAAATTCTTTCAACCTTAGAATATTGGTTAAAGGTTTCTTTGGAGATGAAGGCAGAATTTTTCTGGACATTTTTTGATGTGGCCGAGAGGGGATTTCTGTAATTACTTTCCCTTGCAATCAAGAAGTGAAGGCGGACATCAGACACAATAAACTCAGACTTCCTGGAGTTGAGCTTTTTTCCATTTAGTTGTAGAAGAAAGTATATTTGGGTGAGTCAGATCAGATCACAAAAGTGTTTGCATCTGGTTTGTGGAGCTTAGATTCTACCTCAAGAAATGGGGAGTCATTATTGATGGTTTGGTAAATATGAGAAAAGGTGAATAAAAAATTGGGAAATTAATCTCTATACCATGATTCAGGAGTCTTGAGGCAGGTATTGCTTTGACAGTGGTTATATTCATGTTGGTGTGAGGTGTTAAGTTTTGGTAAAATTAGATTTAAGAAAGAAAAATGGAAATGAGAGATGTAGAGAAAAAAAAGGCTAGACTTAATGACAGGAGGTAAGTGACAGATTGATAAGATATGGCTAGTCTATGTAAAACCTAAAAAACTCACAAGCCAACAGAAATCTTTAGTAGAAAAATCTCTTAAAGTCTAATTTTTGAAATGAAAAAGGTATATTTTTGTGCTGCAGTTCAAATCAGACATTACATGTATGTACAAGACAGGATTTCAGAATGGCTATCTCTTTTATATTCTACTAAAGGCCCGTGCACAAAATTCTTGCATGGGGAGGTATCCTTCAGCCCAGCCTGCTCCCTCTCCAATCTGGGACTCCTTGTGGGATATCCAACTGCCCATTTAGGCCCAATCCCAATAGGCCTTTATTTGATTGCCCCTAACTGCTTCTGCCTGATTACCCCCTAACCACTCTCCTTCCAACCTGATTGATGCCTAACTGCTCCCCTGCCAGCTGTTTGCCCCTAACTGCCCTCCCCTGCAAGCCTGGTCACCCCTAACTGCCCTCCCATGTAGTCCTGGGACCTACCAACTGCCCTTCCCTGCAGGCCTGGTCACCCCTAACTGCCCTCCCATGTAGTCCTGGGTCCCACCAACTGCCCTTCCCTGCAGGCCTGGTCACCCCTAACTTCCCTTTTCTGCCAGCCTGCTCACCCATAACTGCCCTCCCCTGCTGGCCTGATTGCCTAGAACTGCCCTCCCTTGCAGGTCTGGTCCCTCCAAACTGCCCTCCTCTGCTGGCCATCTTGTGGTGGCCATCTTGTGTCCACATGGTGTCAGGAACTTTTGACCACATGGGGGCAGTCATCTTGTGTGCTAGAGTAATGGTCAGTCTACATATTACTCTTTTATTAGATAGGAGAGAGGCCTGCTGTACAGGTAGGGGTCAGCTGGTTTGCCCTGAAGGGTGTCCTGGATCAGGATGGGTGTTCCCTTGGGGCATGGGGTGGTCTATATGAGGGGCCTGTGGTGGTTTGTAGGCTGGCCATGCCCCACGGTGACCCAAGCAGAGACCCTGGTATCTGAGATTTATTTAGCTTCTACAATTGAAACTTTGTAGCCTGGAGCAGAGCCAAGCCCTGCCAAGTCTTTGGCAGCAGCCATTGAAACTTTGTTGTCTTAAGTGGAGGCCTGAGGCCAGGGTATATGGAACAGTTGGTTTCCACCATCGCCAGGGGAACCCAAGCCTCCCTCCTGCTTCTCTGTGGCCGTAGCCATCTTTTTGGGTTAATTTGCATACTCTTTGATTGCCTGGTGGGTGTGGCTGGTGGACGTGGTTTGTGGGTATAACATATTACCCTTTTATTAGATAGGATTTTTTTTTTACCTTTTTCTTATTTTACTTAAAGCTACATAAACCTTAGAATTAGTTAAATATATGTAGTCAGTTGAATAGTGCCCATCCAAAATTTATGTCCACCAAAAAACATCAAAATATGGCCTTATTTGAAAATAGGTCTTTGTAGAAGTATTTAGAAAATATGAGTTAGACTGCATTAAGGTGGGCCTTATATCCAGTGACTGGTGTCCTTGAAGGACAGAGATAACATGTGGTGAAGAACGCCAGGTGAAGACAGAAACAGACTTTGAAGTGAGGCAGCTACAAGTGAAGCAGCACTATGTGTTGTGAGAGCCACCAGAAGCCAGGAGGAGGCAAGGGAGGATTCTTTGCTAGACCCTTCAGATTGAGTATGGCCCTGCAGCAGCTGGATTCCAGACTGTAGGTCTCCAGTACTAAATGCTCTTTAGTGAAGACACCAAGTCTGTGATATTTGTTACAGACACTGTACTTAGAGCTTCATTCAAATGAGCTCACAGAACTATGTGAGAAGGACAATTATAATATACTTTTTAGATAAGGAAACCCAGGCTTTGAAGGATTTTTGCCTGAGGACACCCTGGTAGTAATTTTGGAGCAGCTTCATCAACCTATGAAACAGGAGATCACAGTTCAATTCCAGTTCAGGACACAAGTCCAGTTTGAGGCTTGATCCCCAGTAAGAGATGTGTAGGAGGTGGTCGATCAATGATTCTCTCTTATCATTAACTAGAGGCCCGGTGCATGAAATTGTGCATGAGTGTGGTCCCTAGGTCTGGTTGGTGATCAAAGTATGAGTGTTTGGAAGGGCAGGTGTCAGCTGATCTCTGGGCCCTGGGTAGCACCTGGGCCCCTAAGCCTCTACATGCCCTGTCTCTGCCTGAGTCATGTCACCTGAGTCCTCATGGGGAGATGCAGTGAGGGTGGCTGAATGCTGTGGGCTAGGGCACTGCATGGAGACTAGGTGGGCAGCATGCTCTTTCCTGGATGGCTTAGCAGACTAGCACCTGTGTAAACCCATGGTGAGTCATGGCATCCTAGGGGAGGGTACCAGGGGGAGTGATGGTGAGCTTGGAGGGAATCCTGCATTCTCACCACACCTCCATCTCTGCCACGCTCACCCTAGGTAGCTGGATAGAAGTTGCAGAGTGTTGTCAATACTCACCATGTTCCGCACTGCCCTCTGATGGTCAGCACACAGCATAGTGAGTGGTCAAACTCCCAGTTGAGGGGATAATTTGCATATTATGCTTAGGGGCTCTTTGCACACATTTGTGCACCTTGAAAGGAACCGTGGGCCACGAAGTTGTGATGCCACAGGAGTGGCTCTCAGCCCATCCTCCGCTCCCCTGTTTGACCCCTCCCTCCATGGCCCTAGGTCACTTATCTGCTGGCAGCCCTGTTCCTGCTGTGGCCACTTCCGTATGTTGACAGTGGTGGTCCCACTCACACCCATTGGTGCTGCAGAGCAATTGGGGCCAGTGCCAGCAATGGGTGTAAGCAGGGCTGTCACCATCAAATGCTGCTCTACTTGCCCCCCAGGAGCAGGGTGAGGTGGAGAACCCCTCAAGGGCAATGTCAGGGCTGGCAGCTGCCACTCACACCTGCTGATGGTGCTGAGTGATTGGGACCAATGCTGGGTGCCAGCAGCAGGTGTGAACAGAGGCTTGGGTGCTTGCAGTGGGTGTGAGTGGTGTTGTTGCTGGCAGTGGGTGCAAGAGGCAGCTACCAGGCCCGATTGCCTCTCAGGAGCAGGAGGAGGTGTAGAAATGCTGAGGGGTGATTGGGGCCAGCAGCTGCCACTTGCACCCACTGAGAGTGCTGAGTGATCAGGACTTAGGCCAGGCGCCAACAGTGGGTGTGAGTGGGCCCAGCACCAACAACAGGTGTGATTGCCGGGTGGGACCACAGCATGTAGGAGCAAAGAAGAGGCTCACCCCGATGACAACTACCATCAAACCGCCTTGGTCTGATGCCCCCACTCACCTGCTCCACCATCCTGTTTCAGCCAATGCCTGCCATGTTCCACGCATGCCCCCTAGTGGTCATCACACATCATAGCAACCAGTTGTTCTGTTGTTCGGTTGTTCTGCCATTTCATCTATTTGTATATTAGGGGTTTTTATATATAGATGTTTCTCTCTCTCTCTCTCTCTCTCTCTCTCTCTCTCTCTCTCTGGAATGAATAATATATATATATATCATTAGTGGGTTCCAGACCCACTGAGCAAATTTAGTCTTTTCCTCTATCTGCTTCTCAGAAACTCCTAGCAAATGCATCTTAAGCTTTAAGGGCCTCTGAAAAATTTTTGTTGTTGTTATTGACACTTAGATTCATCAGTGAGTCAAGGGTTCCTGCCTCAGACAAGACCTTTGACTCCTGCATTTAGACTTCTTGGGTCTTCTGAGCTGAATTCTTCTTCTTGCAAGAATTTCATTTTGTTTCCACCTCTCCCAATTCTTTAATTTTTTCGTCTAAAGATGTTTATAACCTTTAAAATTTTAAACTGTGTGGGTGGTTTTAAATGTACACACCCCATAAACATGAAGACACTGTGAAGCAATATGTAAAATATTTAAGCTTTTCTAATGATCCTCTTAATTTATTATAATGCTTTTGATAGAATGCAAATCTAAGTTACTGTTGTTTATAGAAGATGCTCACTGGTAAGTGAACTTTTTTTTTGAAGGAGAGGTATCACCAACAGTGAGTAGAGAGCTCCAAAAATGTTTTTATAGCCATGCTTGTTTTTATTAAAGGTTGAATGCATTTTAAAATTTCAAAGTTGCTCACACTATAAGACAGTTGAATTCATAAATTTATCAATTTTCATATTAATATAAAAGCTTCACAATTTCTATTTTTCATTTAAATGCCACTTTGTTTCAAATATTTCATTTATGGGACTTAGAATTTTTGAAAGGGCTGGGAAGCAGTTTCTCCTACTCTTAATTGTGTTTATTGCTGGAAAAACACATTGGTTCAAAATACAGCCAATGGTTATAGACTGAGCACCTGTTATTAGCAAGATGCTATTCTAGATATTTATAATATAACATTGAATAGGAGAGTAAAATATGTCTATATGCTTATGTATGCATAGGAGATAACTTTATCAGTTCTATGTGAGCTATCTATATATATAAAAAGCCTGTGTCTATGACAACCATGACAACCAAACGACGGATCATTCCACCTCCCTTCCCCGCCACAAGCCCTCAGGTTTTGATTGATCAGGGGATGGCTAACAGAGGAACTGCGGTGAGTAGCCTAGCGGAGACTAGTGAGCAGGTGGAAGTCAGACCTCTTGGTCTTGCTCCCCCTCCCCACCGAACCCTCCCATCCCCGCGGCCCTCAGGCTCCAATCAGTCCGTGGCAGTGGCGACTGTTGAGCAGGCGGAAGGCAAACTGTGTGGGATGCCCCTCCAGGCCTGTAGGCTCCAATTGACCAGGGAATGACTAACGGGGGAACCAGAGTGAGTAGTGAGGCAGGGACTGGCAAGTGGATGGAAGGCAGACCTCTTGGTCCCGCCTCTGGCCCTCAGGTTCCAATGATTGGTAGTGGTGGTAGGGCAGAAATGAGGACTGACGAAGAGGCAGAACATGGTCCTGATGGCAGGCTAGGTGGTCAGTCCGGGAGGTTTGGAATGTGCCAGGAAAGAAAGAGAAAGATCCCATTAGAAAAGGGCATCACCACTCACCTGAATGGCTTCGCTGGCCAACACCTGCTGAAGCCGCTGCCCACAGATAAGCAGATCAAGACTGAGCTCTTCGTGGAGCAGGGTCCCACCTGCCACCCTTCTTCGATGGCCTTGGGTCCCCACTGTTTATGCTCATCAAGGCATAGATAAGTGGTAACATCACGAAAATCAAAGCTATGCACAACACCGACCTCGCCCAGTTCCAGATCCTGCAGAACATCCTGGAGGTGGAGAAGGCAATGTGTGGAGCAGAGTGACCCAAAGTAGGGGCCATGCTGGTGCTAATGTGGATGAAAAGGGACCTCCGCTTCACTGACGAATTCTTGCAGATAATGTTATGGAGAGCAGGACAAGAGCCACCCCAACTTCATCGGCATCAATGCCACCAAGGCCTACAAGATGGCATTCAAGAAGTACCATGGCTGGATCATGCAGACGATCTTCCAGGCAGTGCTGTATGCCACACTGTATACATCCAACTTCCTGAAAGTGCTTTCCAAGGTCCAAAACATGATGGAGGAGGAGTGCCTGGAGAAGCTCCGCCTGTTCCTATTCACCAACGACCACCATTGACACAATCTATGAGATGTACACCGAACTGAACTCGGAGCTCCACTAGAAGGTGTAGGCATGCCCAGTGGCTGGCACTCCCAGGAACAGACAAGCCAGAATCACTGTGAAGCAAGCTGGCAGACCACCTTGCCCTGTGTCCCCCAGAACAGCCCAGAGTCTGGCTGGGTTGCAGGGGACAGTGCTGGTTTCTGAAAAATCATTTTGGGGTCTATGCTAACAGAGCAATAAATGACTGCCCTACTTCTGAATCACCTTTACTTTCATGACAGCACAGACCTACCGCCTTCATTTCAGTGTGATAAAAATCACTTAATGTTGCTAATAAGTCAAGTCCTAGGGTTTCCTGGCCCCATCCCTCCCTGTGGTGTATGACCCTGGAGGAGCTCTGTCTTACACCTCATTTTAAAAATGAGGATCTGGTGCAGTGATGTTTCAGGTTGTATTAGGGCCATGAGGAGTCTGATTTGAAATTATACAGAATTTTTTTTTAAAGCAAACTGCTGTGTTCTCTCCTGTGGTTGCACAGCCCAGTGTCACAGCACTGTCAGGATAGACCTCGCTCTTTCCTACTGTCTTTTTCCAGATAGTTTTTTAGAGTTGAAAACAGCCTTTGATGACCTTGACCAAGGAGACTTTATTTTACAGCTATTAGTTATGAGTAACTGACAATAGATGACTGAATTTGCATTCTTCTGCATATGTATTTTCTCCAGAGATAGCCTACCCTGCCTAAGAAACTATGTATCATGTGTGTTCTCTCAGAGGGGAGACCACATGCCTTCCCAATGCCAAGACCCAAGGAAACAACCTTGTTGCCTTAATTGTCCCTTCTGGCATGGACTAGAGCTGTATTTTGAAAATGTTGGAGTGAATAGAGGGACCCCCCAAAGAGTTCATGTATGTTAAAAAACCAGTGAGGAACAATTTGTGATTTTTATGTGAATACTAAACAATGGTTAATAAATAAATTTCTATTTGGAATCACACACACACACACACACACACACACACACACACACAAGCAAACAAACAAAAAAACACACAAAGAAACAAAAAAACAAAACAAAACAAAAAACACCTTTGGAGATAGTGAAGGGCAGTTTGTCCAGACTGTTGAGAGCTCAGAATTAGAGTTTAATTGGGATAGAAATCCTGCTAATAGCACCTAATGCTTAAAATCTGAGCACTCTACTTTTAGGTTTTCCAGTTCAAGTTTTTGGAGACTGCCTATTAAAACATTACTAGTTGGAAAGTGTTTGTATAGAAGCCTATAAGTATTAAGTATTTGCAGTGTTCACCATGCATAGTTCTCTGTAAGGAATATGAAATAATATTAAATGCTTCATGCTCTCAAGAAGCTTGAATTTTAAAATAAAAAATGAAGGAGAGATATAAAAATAAAAAATAAAAAGAAGCTTGAGTTTTAGGAGTGAAATCAGGCAGGCAGGCAAGCAGTTAGGAGCCAGCAGTCCCAGATTGTGAGAGGGATGTCTGTGGGATTGGGCCTAATCCAGCAGTCGGACATCCCCCTAAAGGTCCCAGATTGCAAGAGAGTTCAGGCTGGGCTGAGGGACCCACCCCCTCCCATCCATGAATTTTGTGCACCAGGCCTTTATTCTATATATATATGACAAAGTGACCAACCATTTGTATATCTGTCCCTCTGAATGGGCGGTACATATGACATGCACTGGCAATTTAAAAATAAACATTGACTCGTGCATGCACGATACACATAAAGCTCTCATTGGCTCTAATTACATGTGTTTTAATCTGTCATTGTTGATCATGAATTTGGTTGACACTTCTATTACAAAGAAAGGGTGGATAGCGATATTACAGTATTTCTGCTAATTAATTCCCTTTCAATGTGCATGAATACATCCACCATGCCACTAGTTAGGATATAAATAAAACAGAACAAGAAATTTGTTTTATAAAGCATTTGGTAGATAATACCAATGACTTCATATTTAAAATGCAATGTGACATACTTTAATTGTCTAACACAGCACTCACTGTTCCAAAAAAATAAAATGTGAGCTAAAAATTTAAGCTATATATGTAATTTAAAATTTTCTAGCAACCATGTGAAAAAATGTAAAAAAAAAGATGAAGAAAATGTTAAAAGTAAATTTTATTTAACCCAATATTTCCAAACATTATTATTACACTAAGTAACATCAAAATTATTAATGATATTTTAAATTTGTGTGTGTGCGTGTGTGTATATTAAAGATTGACATTCTATAGGTATTTTACTCATACAATATATCTCAATTTGGACTAACTACATATCATGTATTCAATAGCCACATGTGACTCATGACCATTTATCAGACAGCACCTGTCTAATACCTTGATTTTTTTTCCTTGTCTTCTCCTTTTAAAATGGAGGCATTGGCTTATTCATATCTCTCTTACTTTTTCTTTGCTCAACATTCTGCAAGTGAAAAAGATGGGAGAAACCAAATATTTATACCCAGTTGTTTCTCAAATATTTATACTCAATTGTTTCTCAAATATTTCAATATAAAAACAAAATATATGATTTAAGTATTTTTAAAAATATAAAGTTAGCCTAGCCAGTGTTGCTCAGTGGTTGAGATTATGTTCCATTCATGGTCAGGGAATATGCCCAGGTTGCAGGCTCTATCCCCAGTAGGCGTATGCAGGAGGCAGCCAATCAATGACACTCTCTCATCATTGATGTTTTTATCTCTCCCTATCCTTTCTTCACTGAAATAAATTAAAATATACTAATATAAATAAATATATATATATGTAAAAATGCTTACAGCTTACTTTACAATAATATCAAATATGAGTATGAAGAGTAGATAATAATATCCATAATATATTATCTTTGAAAATAACCAAACAATTATGTTTTACATTTAAGAATTTTAACATATCATAGCTTCTTAAAAGCCTTTCCAAACATGTATACATTTGGAAAAGGCTTGTTAGAAGCTGTGATAGCTACCTTGAGAGATCCTTGGCCAGCAAGTGCTTTCTTTTGGAGCAGCTCTGCAGAGTAATTTTACCATATAATTTGTGATTGTTTCCATTTCAGTATTAACCACATTGAGTCTCAGAAGACAATTTACAATAACTAAGATTTGGAAAGAGCCAAAGTGCCCATCAGCAGATGAATGGATTAAAAAACGATGGTATAGCTACACAATGAAATACTATGCTGTTGTGAAAAGAAAGGCGCTTCTTCCATTTGCAATAGCATGGATAGACCTGGAGAATATCATGCTAAGCAAAATAAGTCAGTCAGAGAAAGATAAATATCACATGATCTCACTCATTTGTGGATTATAATGAACAACATAGACTGATGAACAAAAGATCCAGAGACAGAGATGCATCGATCAGATGCTCAAACCTCAGAGGGAAGGCAGAAGTGGGTGGGGGTAAGAGGGAGAGATCAATCAAAGGACTTGTATGCATACATATGGGCCTAACCAGTGGACATAGGCAATAAGGGAGTGAGGGCATGAATGGAAGTAGGTGAAGTGGCAATAGGGGATAAAGATACATGTAATACCTTAATCAATAAAGAAAAAAGAAGGTACAAAAAAAAGAAGATAATGATGATTTCTCTTTTTCTCTGCAAGGATTCAGTGATGTTTTATGCATTGTTTCAGTTGTTTTAATATTAGACAGCTTTAAAAAGAAATGAGATTATTTTTTTAATTCTTAGTTTCATTTTATTCTTGATGAGTTTATAGTTCTGATGTGTTTTATACATTTGTTAATTAATTATGACAATGAAAGTTGGCAGTGAACAATGGAGAATCAAAATAAAAATAGAGTAACTTCTAAGTTTGTTTCTAATATTTTAAAATCATTTAAATGTAGGCTGGACTATGTTTAATAGGATATTTTTACTTCTAAGATGCACAAGAGGAATAAAAAAATTATGGGTTCTGTATTTTGGGTCTTATTAGAATTATGCATTTTTCACTGTGAGATGGGAGCAGTAATATCTCCACTTATTTTGAGAAGATTAAAAAAAGTAAGTATGTTATATATAGCATTGTGAAGTATTATAGCAGGCTCTTAGTAAATGTTAGCTACCTTTTCTCTATTACTCCTATTATGGCTTATTTTTCTGTTAAAAAAAATCAAGTTCTCCAATAAAAAAAACAGCAGATAAAAAAAATTCCTACTTAAGGAAACTAATAGAAGAACAACATAAACTTGTTTAAAAAAAACACATCAAGAACAAAATATTGCTTCTATAATTTATGTGGGCATGTCAATGTGACATGTATTTAGATTTTGGCCTCATGACAATACTTGAAGTAATCAAAAGGTGAAAAATAATTTTTTAAAATGAACATGCCGCTCTTTGCCAAGACTCATCAAAAGATAAAATCACGGACCAATTAGCTTAATAAAAATCATAAAAAATAATCATTATAGTTTTAGAATAGCCAGTGTATATTTTTATTAAAAGAAGTATATACCAAATTTATGTTTACATATATTCTTATGGACATCTTCAATTTATCAGTGCTTGGGATGGTATTTTACGCTAGTTAAGGTAGCATATTTTCTATAATTTAAATTGCTTAATCCACTTCTCTAGGACCCTAAAAGCCCCAGTAGGACATCTTAGCTTAACTAGATGTTTTCCATCTTTTAATTACTATGACTAATTTTTTACAGCTCAGTCACAAATCCTTGAGAATAATAAATATGGTGACACAATCTTAATTATAATGGTGTCAATAGTACCACTCTAATACAGTGTGAGGCCTACATTGAAAAGGAATTTGCCCAGAATTGAAGCTCCTCTGATTGCTTTCCACATCACGTTTTAAACAAACACTGTGGTGCTTTAGCCATTACTTGGTTGCCTAGGATACACAGTTAATGTAGCCCTAAGATGCTGCTACCAGTTAGACTTTGAGGCCATGCCTGGAAGTGCTGCTTTTTAACAAATTAGAAAAAATTTAACAGAGACACTCTGGGGAGGTGCATTTTGATTGATGAAGTAACCAACTGTATTTTTTGAGTAGTTATGTGAAAACAATTATTTTTATTTTTACTTTAGTTTTCTGCAAAATGAAAGGGGCTAAAAGTTACCGTTTTTAAAAACAAATGCAAAATTGATTCCAGTGACCTAATTCTAAAACACATTCTCCAAGAATATAATATTCTGACTCTTGATGTACTGGAAAAGGTAACCTGCTAAATCAGAGTGAGTCATTTTTATAAGTTTCTTCATTTAATAGTATCTTTTGTTGTTAGGTTTTCATTTTGTCTGTGTAGTAAAAACATATCACAGTTTATTGTATTAAGATGCTGAAAGGTCCATATATTGTCATAAAAGTAGTTTTATAATAAAAATAATTAGCAAAGTAATGTGTGTAACCCATTGACTAATGAGAGTAACACAAAAATATATACCAATTTCAACATCATGTGTCTAGGTTATATCCATTATATTAACAAGTTATCTTTCAATTCCTGTAATAGTACACTTTAATATTTCACCAAAAGTTGGTTATTCAGCACCTTGTTTTAAATATTAGCACAATTTTAGATTGTCTGTTATTTTTATATGGATAGATAGCCTGCCTTTGCCCCTGAAATATTGAATTGTCTTCTTGGCTGATTTGAAAGCAAATCAAATCAGAATTGTTGTTGAGTGAATATAAAGATCCAGTGCTGAACCAGTAGGTGGTGCTTGAGTTATAAGTGCATTTAGAATAAAGATTAAAAAAATCCTGCACAATCTTTAAGAATGGTTGCTTTTGTTTTTATTTTGAAGGAGTCATTAGGGAGGAAATTCTTAATTAGGGTTTTGACTCTTCACTGGAACTGATAGTCTTACCTACTCTCCATTCTTTCCTTCCTTGCCCCCTTCCTCCAATCATTGTTTCCTGTTCATTGTGGCTTTCAGCAGGTGTACTATCAGGGAGAACGGATGAAATCTTTTCTCCAAAGTAGAACACCTGGGGGGTAGGAATGGTAACATATTGTGGCTAAGTCAGGTGTACAGGGATGTGTATCACCTGGGAAAGGTTCAAGAAAGTTCCTAACTTCATCTTGAAATCTTGGTGTTTATGCCTCCACTTTTCAAGTTCACCCTTCTGTGCTTGATCTCTCCTTTTGCCTGTGGTTGTTAGCATGTGGAGCTCTTCTCAATGACTTCACTTCTTAAGTTCTTAAAATACATGCAGTCTAAAAGGTAACAAAGTTATGTCTTTTGGCATTTGTCACATAGTGGGATGGTGTTTATGTACTGAATTCCCCAGAAAAGAGTTGCCATTCAGCCAAAATTTGACAGAAATAAAAAAAATCATTGGGTTTAGATAGATTGTGTATTTGTTTAGGTGTACTAACTAGTGAGTAAATGTAGAACCCAAGTAACAAAGAGCCTTATATGGCTGGTTGCCTAGTGTTACTTCTTTCCATGAGTATAGCATGTGCATTTTACTATTACATTTAAAATATTTTATTTTAAAATATAAAACTAAAAAAATAGTTTTAGATGTCTACTCTTTCTCCAGAAATAATCAGAGAGCAGTTCATATTGCATTTCTTAATGTCATAGAATGTTAATCTTTATTTTTATTAAACAACATTTTGTTTTGTAGTATTGATAATTTTAAGGTCCTTGGATCTAATTTATATGGACTAACAAATTTTCAGATGTTTTAGTTCAGGATGATAATTACCCTATATTTATAAAAAAAATAGATGTGCTGATTCTCCATTCATTGTAAAATACATTGAAAATTAAATTATGTGAATAATTAGTTCATTTTAGTAAGCATTTTGAGTAAATCACCTTCTTTCCCTGTAAACACACACACACACAACAAAAACAAACAAAAAACCTAAAACTCCCTTTCTCCCGTTTTTCATCAGAAGGAATTTTCCTGCCAGAGTTATTATCTTCAGCCAATTATTGTAATGGTTTCCTGCTGAACTCTGATTTAAAATGGTGAGAACAATTGATAGCAGCAATGGTAGAGGGAAGTGAAAAACAAAACAAAATAGTGGATCTTCCTTAGATTATGTACAGACCTTCTTATGGACAATTAACATGGCATCACATCCTTTTCTAACAATATTTATCAGTTATAAGTCAGACCAGACAGATAAAGGTCTGAAAGGTCTCTGATGAAGGGAATGGATATGTTTGCCTGTGTGAGCTCCATTGATTTGTATCTCATATTACTATTTCGATTTTTATGTTCTTAATGATTATAAGGGAACATAGCATTAAAAATATAAAGATGATTCATTTGATCTCCAACTGCTTTGAAAAGATTAAATAAATGAAAACCAACATTCTAACACTCTTGAGTCCATGGAGTGGATATTTTATTATTGTTTTTATACATGGGGACTTATTTTCATGTCCTTTCTCTCTATGGCTCTTGCACATCAGAAGTGGTGAAACAAATTTCTCCTTATCCAGTTCCTCAGTGGCTACTTGAACTTATTGCAGAACTGCAGACAAGGGAGGTAAAATGCTAAGGAAGCCAATCCATCTCACGCCCTAGATGGCAGCAAATCAAGCTGAAAGGATTAGGAAAAAGGCCACTTATATCAGTTTATAAGAAGGACTAAAGTTTTTTTTTTTTTAACCAGTTCATAAATTACATTTCACTTTTCATTCTTCAGCAGCATAGAGAGCTTGTCAGCTAGCTGATTCCTTGCACACCAGGCCAACTCTTTTTGTCTCCAATCTGCATAGAGATCAGTTTTGAGAGGAGCAGAGTCCCTTTGGGGTTGAAATTTGCTTTTGCTATTTTTGTTATTCCTTTTACACAGGAGGCTGTATAATAATTTTCTGCTCTAAAGTCTTGAAATAACATTAAAGATTGACAATTCAGTTAGGATTGTCACTCTCGAGGCCAAAGTTGACTCATACTGTACATGGGATTGGTGATGTCCACATGATTTTTAAAAAATAACTTGTACATATAAATGTTATTTTTTTCCAATTACAGGTGGCATTTTAAAATTATTTTGCATATTGTGTGTCATTCAAACACATTAGAAAAGTATATTTTTTTATTTTTCTAGACCCATATTTTTCTTAGAGTTATTTTGGTCTTTGGAATACCTCTTAGAAGTTTCTTCCCCAAATAAACACAAGCAGATGCTAGCAGAGAAAAGGTAGAAGATTTCATTTTAGAAGATAAACCCAGGCTGAAGGAGGTGGATGTTCTACATTAGAGACAATGGGATTGTGAGAATACAATAAAAACGAATTCAGCTTAGTTCATATATTGCTGCTTAACAGAATACATGAAAATGGGAACGCTTTCTACCTATGTTCAGTTCTTTGTGTTTTTTTCTTCTTTTTTTCCCTCATCTGAGGAGGTGAAATTGCTCATTGATATCTATGGTTGAAGGAGAAAATTTGTCCTTTACCCCACCCTTCTTCCCTGCAAAGCCTTGCGACTGGGATCTCTGAGCTTGGACAAAGCATAGATTTATATATGATGTGCTTGGAAGTGTAATGTCAAGGGAACATGATTTACATATAAGTATGCATATCTAATATCAAAGGAATAGAGGAGAAATACAAACACAGAAAAGGACCAGAACATGATTACAAGATGTGATGAAGCCTTCTCACTTTTGTTTTTATTTCCTAACAAAAATGTTTCCTTGGTCACATCTCATGGAGACTTCTCCTTTGGAGGAAGGAGGCTTGGGAGCATGAGGAAGATTACAATGTCAGAAAGAAACTAATAGAATTACCAAAATGAATCTTCACATGGAAATCCACATACCTATAAAATATTTAAAGATGCTAGTAAACTACATTTATTAAACTGTAAAGTAACTTTATAATCTCAATCTAATTCATCTACAATAAAATTGTGAATTCAAAATAGAAATACACTTGTGTATATTCCATATTCATCAAATATGTCAAACATAAAGGCTAACACAGGCCAAATAAATAAGGTTTAATTTGTTGTGGGCCACAAAAAAGCAAAATCTTCAATTTTCTTCAATTTGATAGAGATATTCTGAGTACAAAGGGCTGAAATAAATGAGTAATCGTTAACATAAAATAATAAAACACTTTAATAATAATTACTTTTTTTCTTAAATATTATCTTACCAGACACTGCATAACTGCACAAATTAATAAGCATAAAGCAAATAAACCTGTTTTTCTTGTTCTCTGAAAGCAAAATATTTCCTGTTGCAGACACCAAACAAGTTAGTCCAAGACTAATGATGTGGCAATTGGTTGCTAAAATATTTGCTGCTAGTATTAGTGGAAAGAAATGGTACATCTGCATGTAAGGTGTGTAAAGAAAATGAATGCAGCATGATTATAGTAATCAATTATTAGTGAATGTTGTAGTTTGTTATTATTAATTAGAGTCCTGGTACATTGATTCATGCACTGATGGGGACCCTCACCCTGGCCTGTGCCTTCTCGCAATCTGGGACCCTTTGGGGGATGTTAGAGGCCCAGTGCACAGATTTGGCCCGGGGCAGGCCAGGCCGAGGGACCCCACCTGTGCATGAATCTGTGCACCGAGCTGGTTTCAGCCTGATCTCTGCAGGCCAGGCTGAGAAAGCCCATGAATCTGTGCACTGGGCTTCTAGTATGCATATAAGATCTTTGGTTAATCTCTTTCCACCTGCCTCTCTCCCCACTTCCTTCTGAGATTCATCATTCTGTGCCATGTTTCCATGCCTGTGCATTGAGCTTCTGCATCCCTGGTGATAAGTGTGCATTATAGTTAAAGGTTGAATGGTCAAATAGTTGAACAAATGGTCAAATGGTCACTTAGGCTTTTGTATATATAGACTAGAGGCCAGATGCACAAAAATTCATGCAAGAGTAGGCCTTCCTTTCCCCAGCTGCCAGCACTGGTTTCCCTTCAGCATCCAGGGCCCGGCTTCCCTCCTCCGGCCACTGACCGGCACCCGCGACCTGGGCTGGCTTCCTTTGGGCTGCCCGCAGGCACTCAGGACCTGCGCTGGCTTCCCACCAGCCCCGGCTTTGTCAGGAAGGATGTCGGGAATACGTCCAGTCTAATTAGCATATTTCCCTTTTATTATTATAGATATAACATGATATCGTAAAAATTAAGTGACAAAATTTTATTAAAACGTTTCTTACATGCCTTTATATTGACTGGGCTGCAAAAATATTCCTTGTAGCCTGCAGGCCATGAGTTTGACATGTTTTATGTACATGTCTGGAAATGCTCATTATTGGTAAATTAACTATGAACATTTATAGAGAGTTGTTTAATAATGCACAATTTTGGTGCAAATAGTTCATTTTAAAGCTCATGAGAAATTTTGATGTTTAGCAGTAAATCAGAGAACCTCTTTAGGATTTCATTTTACCTACTCTAAAATGGCTATTACTTTTTACAAAAAAAGTCTTTCAAATCATAACCATATTACTAACCCAAAAATGTTTGCATTACTAGATCATATAATTATAAAAGCCAAATGTACTGTGAATATGTTTGGAATTTAGATTTTGTGTGCTTGGAGGAATTTTGTGAACCTATTTGAGCTGAGTTTACACACTAGCCAACAAAAAATAATTTCCTGTTCTGAACATGAGTGCTGATATAGAATAGCTTCAGTCAAAAAATGTAACAGATTTATAGACACTAGAGGTCTGATGCACAAATTCATGCACCACTGGGGTCTCTTGGCCTGGCCTGCAGGATTGGGATGAAACTGGTTCTCTGACATCCACTGAGGTGTCCAGGATTGCAAGAGGGCACAGGCCAGGTCAAGGGACCCCACCAGTGCATGATTGGGGCTGGGGAGGGACACAGGAGGTTGGCCAACCAGGGAAGGACCACAGGAGGGCTCCAGAGCAAGTCCAACCCATCTCACTCAGTCCTAATTGGCTGGACCCCAACAATAAACTAACCTATCAGTCAGACCATCTGCCTACTGGTGGTCAGTGCATATCATTGCAAACTGTTGTGTTGTCTTAGCATATCATTAGCATATTGCACTTTGATTGGTTGAATAGATAACTGGATGACTGGACACTTAGCATATTAGGCTTTTATTATATAGGATAATTCACGTAGTACACAGTTTATCTACTTAAAGTGTATGAATCAGTTATTTTTAATATGTTCACAGAGTTATACAATCATCACTATCATATTTTAGAACTCTTTTATTGCCCCAGAAAGAAACCTAACCCATTTTTTTCCCAGTCTTCCCAGCCATAGGTTAACCACCAATCTCCATTTTGTCTATTGATTTGCCTAGTCTGAACATTTTACTTAAATGAGAAGAAACACTGTGTAATCACTTGGCTTTCATTTAGCATAATCTTTTCAGAATCCCTCCATATTGTAGTGTGTATTAGTGTTTAATTATTTTTTATTGACAGAAAATATTACATTGTATAGATATACAGAGTTTTATTTTTCTGTGCATTGATGGATATTTGGGTTTTTCTACATTTTTAGCTAGTATATATAATGCTGCCTTGAATATTTGTGTGCAAGATTTTGCATGAAATATATGTTTTCATTTCTCTTACGTATATACCTAAGAGTGAACTTGTTCAGTTATGTGAAAACTATGTATCATAACCTTTTCAGATACTGACAGGTTGTTTTCCATTGTGGATGTACCAGTTTTACATTTCCATCAGCAGTGTGTGAGGGTTGAAATTATTCTTCATCCTCACAACCTTTATTATTTAACCTGTCATTTTGATTATAGCAATTTTAATAGATGGGAAGTAGTATCTCATTGTGGTTTTGATCTGCCATTCATTGATGACTAATGATGTTGAACAACTTTTGGCCATTTGTACATATACTTTGGATTGAACTATATTTCTGTTTTTATGCCAGTACCATACAATCTTGCTTGGCAGTTAGTTTGAAACTGTGATTTGTGAGTCCTCCAGCTTTATTGTTGTTGTTGTTTTTTAATATTGTTGTGGTCTTTCTGGATCAGTTTAATTTCCAATATAAATTTTGAAGTCAATTTGTCAATTATACTAAACGTTCACCTGGAATTTTGAGAGGAATTATATTGAACCTATAGATAAATTTGAAGATTACTGCCAACCTACCAATATTAAGTATTTTGACCAATGAATGTGGGAGGCCTTTTCTTTTACTTAAGTCTTCTTTAAGTTATTTCAACACTGCTTTGTATTTTTTCAGACTATTCATTTTACATTTATTTTGTTTAAATTTATTCTAAATATTATATAATTATTTTGATGCTATTACTAAGAAATTGTTTTCTTTTTTAATTTTTCTTTATTTATTGTTTAATATATTTTATTGATTTTTTACAGAGAGGAAGAGAGAGAAATAGAGAGTTAGAAACATCGATGAGAGAGAGACATCGATCAGCCACCTCCTGCATGCCCCCTACTGGGGACGTGTCCGCAACCAAGGTACATGCCCTTGACCAGAATTGAACCCGGGACCTTTCAGTCCGCAGGCTGATGCTCTATCCACTGAGCCAAACCGGTTTCGGCAGAAATTGTTTTCTTAATCATTTTGTGATTATTCACTGTTATACAGAAATACAACTTATTTCTTATATTTATGTTTAAATCCAATATTTCAAAACTCATTATTAGTAGTAATAGTTTTTTAATGTATTCATTAGTATTTCAGATAAGTTGAAAGCACCTGAATTTATATATAATTTTATTTCTTTTATAAAATGTTATCTTTTATTTTAATATCTTACCTAATTGCCATGGCAAAAACATCCATTCCAGTGTTAGATAGAAGTATCAAGAGTAGACATGCTTGGTCTTATGAGGAAAGCATTCAGTATTTAACAATTAAAATGGTGACATGAGCTCTGGTGTTTTGTAGATGCCCCGTGTGAGGTTAAGGAAGCTCCTTTTTGTTTCTAGTTTATTTAGTTGTTGTTGTTTTTTTATCATGAAGAGGTATAGAAGGATTTTTCAAATATTTTTTCCTACATATAGTAAAGTAATCATGTGATTTTTGTCTTTTATGCTATTGCTGTGGTGTATTTCATTAATTGACTATCAAACCAACCTCAAATTCTTGGGATAAATCTGACTTGGCCATGGTGAATGATCCTATTTATATGCTCCTAGATATAGTTTTCTGATGTTTTGTTTAGGAGTATCCTCACCTTTACAGTGCAAAACATTGATAAAATCAGGCTGAATGACAAAGACAAATAGGAAACATGAGGAAAAATGAGGAGTTACAAATTAAAAGTATTTGGTATTTTTAACATGCCTGTGCATTAGTGGCATGGCTAAAGAAATACATAAAACACCAAAAATCATGCCAATCCTACCAGGTTATGATTAGAAGAAAACATTTTTAGTTTGGGTATAGGTATCCCAGAAAGAAAGTCTCTCTGCCACCATTTTCAGGTAAGAAAACACTTTTATAGATTTAGATGTACCTATCATCTACTGTTAGATAGATGTACCTATCATCTATCATCTATCTATTTATCATCTATCATTTATCATCTATCTATTATCTATCTATATCTATCTATCTATCTATCTATCTATCTATCTATCTATCTACCTATCAGCTATCTATCTATCTATATCTATCTATCATCATCTATCTAGTGTCAAATCTTCTTACCACAAAATAAAATCACATTTTATGAACAAGGCCATTTTCTAGGGTTTAGCTTGTACTTGGTAGGCAATGAAGAGACACTGCAAACTTTGATTGAGGATGTGATGTAATTGAGGCCGTAAAATCTGGTCAGATGGAAAGCACATGTATCCGTGAAGATTTTAACCCACACAAAAGGCTACCTTCTAAAGGTCCCTGCTCTGACAACCGGCCTAGTAGATTTTCTGGAAAACAAAGGGAAACATTGTTTATCTTGTCAATGGAAGGAGTTTGCTTATATTAACTCAGGATTTAATAGCAAGCTAAGCCACAGGGAGCTGCTGTCATGATGAAAAACATGCCTGGAGTCCTCCCAGGAAAGGTACTTCTGATGTAAAAGACCTCAGGGAAAGGTTCCTGGGGAATCCATAATTAAATGTCACATCATGGCAAGGGCAGAGAGAAAAAATGACTCTACTTGGAAAATGGTAAAATATGACTGCCTGGTCAAAATATTTTTATACCTTATAAAAAAGGTTGACTCTCTAACTTGTAGCTCAGGACTTCCAATCAAGCAGCCTCAGTGAATAAACTATTTGTTCACAGAGCATAGGTAGCAAATACACACTCTTCAGCTCTGCTTGTCTTGATAATGGTGGTGGAAATTCCCGAATTCTGGGTGTGTTTCTTGCATTCTGGATTGATGGTCAGGAGAAAATTGAGCAGAGTAGATGCAAAAGCAATTTGTTTCCTAACAGGCAGTTTATATTATACTGGGGATGAAATGATTGTAGCTGCTTGTACACTTGAAACCTATATAATTTTAGTAATCAATGTCACCCCAATACATTTCATGAAAAAAAAAAAGATGGAAAGGAAGGAAAACATACCCTAGTTTGGTTTTTGGTTGTGTATCTGATGAGAGAGATTTGTGACTCTAAGGCAGTACATTCCTCTAGTTGGGTCCAGCTCACTGTGATCAACATAAAATACGTAGGTAGGTAAATTAACATTCAGTACTGCCCGTGGGGGTTGCCACAGAAGCCAAACAATTGAAAGTGGTAGGCATCCACTGAAGTAGGTAATAGGAAAGAGTTCAGTGCTTTTGCATTATACTGGCTTAATCAGCAGAGGTAATTGAAAAATTATCACTGTTACTTTACACTGGATTCCCACTTTCACTACTTCACCACCTTCTTGGGTGAGTTTCACAGTTAAAGAATGGGCTATCTTTTGCACATTGCACAAAAATGAGTAAGTTTTTGTTGATAAAGTCAGGACCTGCCAATATGAAACCAGCATCCTGGTCTAGATTTTCTTGTCCGCAGCTTCTCCCTAACATCCAGGAAGTGCTGATTGGAAAGAGAAGAAAGTGGGTTATAGACAAAAAGAAAGAAAAATCTCAGGGTTAGAAGTAAGGAGAAAAAATATAGTGAGGTTTATGAAATTGAGACTATGGAAAACAAAAATTATCTGATAGGCAATGACGTCTAAAATAAAAGTGTGCTTGTCTTTCCTTATATCACAGTTCATAGGTGAGGAAGCACCCATATGTTAAATTCTTGAATAATGACAGATTTTAGAATTGAAGTAGAAAAGGGAAGAATAAATTATTCTCAAAAACTAGAAAAGCTGTACATAAGGTGGAAGAGGTAAGGGCTAAGGTTCAGTACTGACAAAGAAGAACTAAATTAAAGTAGATGAGATGTGAAAGCAAGAAGGAGTCACATTATCTTCTGTGGCATTTCCAAGGCATGCAGAAAAACAGTTTGACCTTATAAACTACACAGTGTATTATTAGCATCCGAAAGCAAGCTAGTCGATTTATGAAAACTCTTAGCCTATAGATATGCAGTTAGTTATAAGGAAGACCAAGTGCACAGAAATTTGATTGAGTCAATATTTTACAAATGAATAGAGTCTAATTAAGATTGTTATTAAAGCACATATTACAATGTTAAATGTCATATGAATCAATACAGTGATAATTCATTAACTTTCTGCTTGAGTTTCATTAAGTGCACCAATTGCATTCTTGTTCATGGCAATAGCATGAAATCAGTAGCTATTTCTTAAGTTAACATATAAATAAGTTCTAGCCTATGCCTTCACAGAGTAGATTATATTATTGGCCTTCATCCAGCAAATATTTCTTATATGGCTACCCTGATGTTCCCAGGAGTTGGTACTCTTTGAAATGGCATAAATGGACTCATTAGTAGCTACTCTATTTACTGTGGTCTTTTATAATAACTTCCAACTCTTGGACACAATCACAATCAACTAGCTAAGTCCAAGACAGAAAGACTGAGAAAAGAAAGCTTCTATCCCTGAGCAAGTTGAGTATGTATACATATACTGCATTCCTCTAATTTACACTCTCTCATGGAAGCCAGCTTTCTCACTCCTAAGCCCTCCGTGAGCAAGCCAGCGAGTAGAACAGGTCTCACTTCACTTCTTACACCAACCAAGTCACAGAGAAGTCTTAATTCCTCTGTGTTGCTTTGCATCCTTTCTGTTATATTTGTTTCATACTTTCTTCTTTTCCAAATCTCCATTCCACTTCCTTCTCTCCAAAAATAACTAGGTTTTCTGTTCATAGGGATGCACAGTTTATCTGTTTTCCATTTAAAGAATGCAGACAGTTTTACTGAAACTAAACACTCAAGCAGTCATAAACATGGATTGGGGAAGACCAGGGAGGGCATAGAAGAACTGAGATTATTTTTTTTTCACATTAGGACTGATATCACTGTGCCAGGTAATAAATGTAGAAGTTTTCTATTTATCCCTATTGATTAGATCTAATTAGTGTCTTTTCCAAAGTACTTTGTTTTTCTTCATGAAAGAGTAAGAAAGATATATTTAAGCTTTTACCATATGCTATACGTATACCTTTATTTCAATTAAGTTTATTGGGTCACATCCTATATAACAAAAAAGTAATATACAAATTAACCCTCACACCCTCACAAGATGGCTGCTTACGACTGGGCTGGCAGGAGGGTTAGTGGGGACAATCAAATGACTGAACAAGCAGGCTGTGTGAGGCGACCAAGTCGGTAGGGGGGTTAGTGAGGGATAACCAAACAACTGTGTGGGGCGACCAGGCTGGCAGGGGAGTTTGTAAGGGATGACCGATTGAACAAGAGGCTGCATGGGGCAACAAGGCCAGTGCAGGGGGGCCAGTTAGGGCAACCAGGCCAGCAGGAGGGAGCAGGTGGGGGCAACCATGCAGGCAGGAGGGCCAGTTAGGGGCAACCAGGCAGGCAGAGGGGGAGAGTTGGGGGTGAACAGGAGGGTAGGAGCAGCAGTAAAGGGTGACCAGGCCCGCCGGGGGGGGGTGCAATTAGGAGCAACCAGGCTGGCATGCAGAGGCAGTGAGGTGTAATCAGGTAAGCAGAGGGGGCAGTTAGGGGTGACCAGGTTGGCAGGAAGGTGAGTGATTAGGAGCCAGTGGTCCAGGATTGTGAGAAAGATGTCCAACTGCCAATTTGGTCCTGATACCTGGGATCAGACCTAAACTAGCAATCCCCCAATGGGTCCTGGATTGGAGAGGGTGCAGGATGGGCTGAGGGGGACCTCCCCCATCCTGTGCACAAATTTTATGCACCAAGCCTCTAGTTGTTTAATAAGATAATATAGGTCTCAAATGTATGATTCTATAATACACCATCTGGACATTACATTGTATGTTCATTACCCAAAGTCAAATCTCCTTTTATCACCTTATATTTGACACCCTTTACTCTTTACATCTTCCCTCCCATCCTCTTTCATCTCTGGTAACCACTATATTGTTGTCTGTGTCTATGAGTTTTTGTTTGTCATGGGTATTCATTTATTGCTTTTATTTTTATATCCTACATATGAAGTAAAATCATATGGTTCTTTACTTTTTCATTTTGATTATTTGGCTTAACATGATATTCTCAAGGTTTACCCATGTTTTCACACCTGGCAGTATCTTATCTTTTTTATGGCTAAGTAATATTCGATTGTATATATGTACCACTTCTCCTTTATACAATTATATATCGAAGGACACTTTGGTTCTTTTCATGTCTTGGCCACTGTAGTAATGCTGCAATAAACACTGGAGACTTGCATTGTCACAAATAATATTTTAAAAAATGTTTTGGTAGCTACTCAGAAAAGGGGTTTCTGGGTCATATGATAGTTCTATTCTTCATTTTATAAAAACCTCCATACCATTTTCAGTAGTGGCTGTACCAGTTTACACTGACACAAGCAGTGAATGAGGGTTCCTTTTCTCCAGAACTTCTCCAACACTTGTTATTACTTGTCTTGTTGATAATAGCCATTCTAATAGGTATGAGGTGGTATCTGCAATGATGTTTTAGGGAGCTATTGCATTACTATTTTATAGGTGAGAAAACTAGATTTATTATGAATATAGCTCTAAACCTTTATATTTTCTTTTATTGAAACACTAGAGGCCCAATGCACGAAATTTGTACAAGGAGCTTGGCCTTTGTAGCACCAGCTTTGTCCTGAAGGTCGTCTGGAAGAACATCTAGAAGGTTGTTTGGCTGTCCAGTTTAAATAGCATATAATGCTTTTATTATTATAGATTAACCATGTGAGAATTCATTTTTTTTATATATAACATTAACTCCTTCTGAGTTCAGGCATATATTTCTTTCATGTTTAATTTGTGAAGCTGAGACTTTCTTCTCATGAAAGTGGCTTCTGGTTTCCTCATTTTAGTTGATGTTTTAGGAACCTGTTCCCATTGGTCCTCCCTAATGTAAAAAAAAATAGAGAGAGAGAGATTTTGGGCTGGGTTATTTGATTATACCAATAGAATTATTTGTTTAAAAACACTTTCCTGAAAAACTTCAGTGAAAATATTGCCTATTTAGGCCTATATGTTAATAATACAGCTTTTCTATAGTAGATTAATTCAGAGCAGTCTTTGGTTTTATTAATATACTATGTTTACCAAAACTTATTTGGAAGGATCATTGTGACATCTCTCTAGATAGAAATGTTCTCAAGTTAACCCATAAAGACTCATAATAAATTCATACTTCAGCAATATATGGAAACAGTGGAGTTCTGCAGTGTAAATTTAATTTATTTTTATCATTAATATTTGATAATGGCTTTAATATTTAAAACCACACAATATCTAACAAGGAATGGTGACATCTATAGAATCTTAACTAGCTTGATTTGGAGTGAAGTCTAAATTATGTTCTCTGTGCGTATAATTTCGTAGTGACTAAGGACTCAACAGCTCCAGGGACTAATACACCATTTATTCTATCATGTTATATTTCCTTTTTCGAACAGCTGCTACTTATTATTCATATTGCTTCATGTCAGTGCTTTGTACTATCAAATATATCAGAGGAGGTATTCCCATCTTTGCCTCCTTCACATAGCATTTGAGGAGAATAACAGGACTTATTTTTTCTTCTTTACTTATTTTTCAGCTCTGTAACAGTACTGCCAACATTTACTTCTCTGTCTTAGGAGAGAATGTTTTATTCATTCTTAGGCTACAAGAATTAAATAACAGAAACAGAAAACTTCTGGCCACTCATTGGGCAATTGGGTGGGGAGATAGTGGGAATTTTACAGGAGCTGACTCATTATCTGGACAGGTTCTCTGTGTGCCCTTCAGAGTTAACTCCAGCTCTATAGTTTCTTTGCCTGCAGAATCCAGTGTTCAGAGATAGAAGCTCAGATTTCATTTGTCATAAGTTTAATATTTAACATAGTAAAACCTGTCAGAGG
The DNA here is from genome assembly GCA_011751065.1 of Lasiurus cinereus. Lineage (NCBI taxonomy): Eukaryota > Metazoa > Chordata > Mammalia > Chiroptera > Vespertilionidae > Lasiurus > Lasiurus cinereus. Next base: position 31,115 of record JAAGEH010002361.1, on the reverse strand, counting down.
AGACAATTGCCAACTATTTCCAATTTCTAAATATTGGAATATTACCATTAAAAAATAAATAAACTAGTCAAATTTTTATAACATAAAAAGGCAGCATGCTATAGTAAGGCAGGTGGAAAATGCGTGGATTTGGGGTCAAACTGATCAAGCTTTATAGCTGAGGTTATCAATTTTAGATGTGGAAGCTAATATCATTGACTTCATTCTCTGAGATTCAGTGAAATGGAAATAATAGGACTTGCCTTGAAGGGTTGTCATGAGACATATGTAGCAGATCAGGAAAATGGATGCTATATAATAGACGTACAAAAGTAGTTTTTCCCATCCTTCCTTTTTCTGCTTCCTTTAAGCAGATATTTATTAAACCCCAGACACTATGCATAGGTCCAAGGAGATATTGATAATCAAAGGCAGAGGTGCTATCTGCTCACAGGGATAAGATAACTGACTAGAGAGAGCACAACAAAGAAACAGTTGCACAAATAGATGTACAATCTCACTGTAGCAGGTGCTGCAGGAGGAAGAGGCAGGTGAGAGCATATTTTAGGAGGACTGAACCTGTCACAAAGGTCTGGGAATACTACTGTGAAAAGGTAAAAATTGAACTAAGATCTGAAAGACAAGTGGGAGTTAACTAGGTAAAGTGGGGAGTGAAGAGCCATTATCATCATCAGCAGCAGCAGCACTACCATCACCATTAGAAAACATTCATCTCTTTTAATTATTTGTCTACAGAAGTAAAAGCCACCTCCCAAAATTATAATTAATTGAATGTGCTGTGCATCACATCCTTGGCTCCTTCTACCTTTCCCATTACACAGTCCTGCCTTTGGTAACTTCTGAAGCCATTGATCAGCAGTGGTACTGATGAGGCTGTTACTCATCTTTGGCTTCTTCATTACTCTGTTGGAATGAGGTTGATAGATGTTCATTCACTATTGCACACACTGTCCAACCAATTAAAAATCTCTCTATCCTTCAGCAGAGCCACATCAATCACTCTTTGTCCACATCACCAACTCCAGATGTTCTTAACACTGTTATTGGGCCACCTGTCTTTCCTTGCACTAAACTGAAACTGGGAGGCATGGTGGGAACAGCTATGTGTATTTTTAATGGCTCCTTCTAACCAGGGCAGATGAGCTCTGCCTATGGGCGAACTGTGGCAAGTATATACAATGGCTGTTGTTCATCTTCCGTGAATGTCTGTAGAACTTAGTGACTTGACAATTCAGCCCTTACCATGTTTTCTGTGCTCAGAGATACTTTGCTTGTGACTAATGTCCTTATTACAGTTTGAATGAAGAAAAAAGGGAACTTGGGAGCAGATGACAGCTTTCTCCATGCACTGAAAGAATATTCTTTCTCCATTTTTTTTCCTCCTTGTAATCATATAAATATGTACACAAACATCCTTCTTTAAGTAGTAGATCCTTTGAGATCCTACCTAGTTTATGCTTAATTGGATTAGCATTTAGTGATTTGCTAATTTAGTTACATTAATTGATGATCTTATTTTCTATGTAATTATATCTAATGCTTTTTCACCAGAAAATTGATTAATTTTTTATTTTACACAGATATAAGTTCAAAGAAAACTAGAATTGCCTAAGGTGCATCAGGGATGAGAATAGAATGTGTTTAGGACGAAAAGAATTTTAAAGACCATCAAGTTTACATCTCTTGTCTTACAGATGAGAGTATATGACTTGCCACATATCACATGGCAGGTATTTATGGAAACATCCAAGCATCAGGTTAGATTTTTGGATGTAATGTGACATGGGTATTGGTGGCCTATTACCTAGTGCCAGGAAACAACTGCTCCAGAAAAGAAAACAAACACACACACAAAACAAAACAACAAAACAAAACAGGTCAGATTTCTGTTTCTTCATTTGCTTTTGCCAAAGGAACTTTTGATAGAGCAATTGTAGACATATTCACTTCATAGATGGGGACACTGAGACCCAAGAATGTATACTTGGTCTGCAACCAGGGCACTGAATTTAATCAAAGCTCCCTAGGTGTTTCCCAATTGCCCCTCTAAGAGAGGCATTGTGTTAGGCAGTAGGTTATGAAGATAATTATAAGGATTTGCTTTCTGGTGATTGACATCTTTTCCTAATTCCCCAGCCAGCAGAAGGAATGGAGGAAAGTTTTATACCCATCCATTCATTACAAGCTGATCTCAGATTAAGAGGTCCCTCTTAACTTCCTTCATTTTTTTCCTCATTTTTCTCAAGATCAACTTTAAAATCCTCAATCAAGAATCTACTTAGCCTTTTACAGCTAGTGCTCCCTTCCTGGCAATTCTGACTTTTCTTTCTAGCTCCTGTCAGGACTCTTGTTGCTTCTACACTAATGTACTTAATGTAAATACTCTACATTAAATCTGATTTATCACATACTTTTATAGCATCTTTTAATGAGTTATTTATAGTCATAGATATAATAATATATTTATATATATAAACATTTACTCAAAATCTGTCTTCATCTCTGGAAGATAATTTCCATGAAACAGGGACCATTTTTTTTTATTCAATATATCACCTGAGTACATAGAACAAAGCCTGGTGTACATAGTAGACCCTCAACAATTAGTTGGTAAATGTCCGAATAAGTGAATGAATTTTTCTAAGAATGACTTGTCCCTGCTCTGCTTGGTTGGCAAGAGAGAGTACCAATCTAATCTCAAAAGAACGTTTTCTTATAACCCCTTCCAAATCCTTTCAGAGGTATTTTTTTCATGCACTAATTCATTGACACACATGTACTTGTTACCTGCTGCATAAGGCTGGTTATCCAAAAAACAAATAATACACCATTTGTTCCAAAATGATTCAGTCTCATTATTTAAGAAATATTCTTAGGATATAAGCAAGTATTAGAGTATGATGTGAAGACTATAGAACAAAACAAAATATTTCTTGAAAACATATATTTAAGAGACTAAAAACAAATTATTTGTTGATATATCATTGATCTGGAAATAACTGCATTGTTTTCCTTTGTTTTAAGAATCAGGAAACATTCCACCAAGAAGAGAGCAAGTAATAGGAAATTTCAAGCACAGAAGAAAACTGTTTATGTCTTAGATTTATCGATGCTGCTGACTTTTCTGTTTTCATAGGCAAGCATTCTATCTGGTCACATAGGAAAAGTAGAAATTCTAATGGGGAAAATGGTATGTAGCTAGTATGTACAGATCAATTTTTGACTCTTGATGACTGTTTCTGGGACAAAAATACAAGTTATCCTCATGTGAGAAGAAATGAGTTGGATATTTCATGTCTATATTAACATTAACTATTTATCTTCTCATATCTAAATGAAAGAGGAGAATGAGAAAAGGATAAATGTGAGGAATTGGTCTCATGGTGACTGTCTACATATTAGCAAAATAGCTAGATGTAATATTTTAAAAAATTACCTTTTTCTATAAAATCACCCATTAACTGAAAACAGTTTAACTTTTAATTTGGAATATTATATATAGGAGGCAAAAAGTTTGTGGAATAAGGTACAGTTAGTAAACAACAAGTAAATACATAGATGATGATAGATAGAAAACAATGCATGCAAAGTAGTACTGGCAGTGCAAAAGTATCAGAATTCCAGCTATTCACATGCTTTGATATTTTTTCACAAAGTACTGTAGACACACTTGTAGTAGTACATTTAATCATCTTTTGAGGGAGTGACACAACCACTGGAAAATGACAAACTTTGGCCTCAGACCTGTCTCTGATTCCCAGCTCCTTGTTCATTATCTGTGAGAGTTTAAGGAGCTTTTCACCCATTCTGTAAAATAAGTCTAATTGGTTTTTTGGAATAATGGGAGAGATGACATTATTATTTGCATATGCTCACACACTGTACTGTGATGCCCAGCAAAGTATATGTCCCAAACCCAGTACTTAAAATGTATAAAAATGCAGTCCTTTGTCATTAGATAAAAGCAAAGAAGAAGCTAGCATTCTTGTAGCAGTAGCAAATTGGAGGATCTCTTCACATTATAAGATATGAACTATAAAACTTGAAGATATAAAAATTATTTATAATATAATTCTTCACATATTGGCTAATTTATTTATTATGACTCAAGTTACCTAGGAGCAGAGCCTAAGGTGTAAAATTCTTGGACAGCTGAGTAGTGAGAAATTGCTCATGCAAGAAATGGCACAAGGGAAGCAGAATAGGCAAGGAGATAAAGCTCAAAAGCAAAGTGGTCCTAGTGGGAGCTTCAACTAGATCCCATAGATAGCCTTGGAACACAAATTACCCAAAGAGCTGGTCCCACCTTGAGGTGGAGGTGGTTGTCCTTTCACCCAACATGTTCTTCATGGGGGAGGGACATGCCAGTGATGTAATATATAATCTCCTGAGTAAGGTGGCACCTGACTGCCCAAAGGCAATTCTTCAAAGAAAGGTGAAGTTGTGACCATTAGAAGCCAACACTCATTGCAAATTAGAGGAGCTCTCTCACCTGATAAGGAACTTTGGCAAAGCTACACACAGCAGCCACAGTATTGGCTGTATACAGTAGTATAGTTCATTATACTATATGCTATATCACATATACCAGCTGAAGGAAGAGACACATAGGGTGAAGTCTGGGAGAGTTCCAAATGAGAAACTTCCATCATTCTAACAGATGAGCTACTCAACCAGAAAACTCAGAAGAGTCTTTTGTGTCCAGCATTTTATTGGGCTTTATCATCTGGTCATTGTTGATTTAATTCTCACCAATGACCTTGAGCTCATTCTTTAACTTTTCTCTTTTCCTTGCAGATAAGTAGAGATATGTGGCTCAAAAACTTGGGTTTGGTCTTCTTAGTATGGTCAGTCCCCAATGCTAAATCTCTTGTTAACACGAACTATCAATCATTTTAGGAAAAATTCTAAGATCTGAGGGAAGAGGAAACATAAATACAAATACATTTCTGTTACTCAGGGAATTCCAAAGGTTTAAAGGAGCCAGGGCAAAGACCAGACCTCTCCTGAGGTGTGGTCATGTTCTTTAGTACACATATGTGATAATTCCATTCTTTAAAATAGTCTGCATTTTATTATGATACACTATAAGCCTAATGCATGAGATTCATGCATTTGGAGGGGTCCCTCAGCCTGGCCTGCACCCTCTTCCAGTCTGGGAGCCCTCAAAGTCCAGGACCTCTCAATCCTTACCGCCCACCTACAGTGAAGGTGGGAGAGGCTTCCGCCACCACCACTGTGCTCCCCAGCTGTGAGACCAGCTTCTGGCTGAGCAGCGCTCCCTATGTGGGAGTGCACTGACCACTAGGGGGCAGCTCCTGCATTGAGCTTCTGCTCCCTGGTACTCAGTGCACATCATAATGACTGGTGGTTCTGCATTTGGTCGATTTGCATATTACACTTTTATTACATAGGATGAATTGCTCAATGGTTTATTGGGCCTGACTTCTCACAAAGACTCTAAATTAAATTTAGTCTATTACAAATTAGCCGAAAGGCCTAGATCCTTTCTGTAAATATTACTCTCTATGAATGTGATCCAACTACAGTTCTAATAAATAAAGGGTCAGAAGAAACTCTAATGTTTCTATACAGGAAAGGCTTTGGTAGCAATGTAGTTGGAAAAGTGGTAGATTTGTGTTTACTTCTGAACACTACATTTGTAGATCAAGGCTACTGTTGAGTAATATTGCTTATTTATTTGGAGAAGTATGGATAGAATCAAAGAAAGGCTTCTTAAGACAATACAGGGGCTATTCCTTGGTGCTGTACCTGAGTATAGAGAATCTAGATTGTTTATGGCCTGTGTTTGCAAAACTTGTGAAGTCATTATATGCATCTAGCACAATTGGTTGTTGCGAATGAAAAACAAAAAGCAGAATGAAAAACAAATGCATGCATATGTCTTGTTTGCATATCTGTGGCATCTTCTGTGTGCTTGATGCCATCATATATATGCAGTTAGAATAATTGGTCATCTCTCTGGCACAGTCAAAGTTTCTGATATGCAGATTTATTTCCTCTGGCTGCATTCCCTGTTTTAACACCTAACTGGATGGATGATTATCTTTTCTTGGTCATACTCTAGGGTATGCTTTCTTTACTTTTTCTTATTTATTTATCTATTTCCTTTCTTTTTTATTTCTTTCTCTAGGGAACTAAAAATGCTATACCACAGAAAGAAATCCCTTAGGTAGACTATTTTTATTTTATGCCTACTTTGCTCTAGTTAATCAATGACTAAAAACTGAAAATATGAGGTGAAGAAACCTCTTTGACTTAATTATACCAATTATCTTAAAAAATTGTTCTTTCACTTTTTTAACCTATGCTTTTTTATATAATTTAAAAAATACAAATTTGCCATAAAGTCACAGTGCAAAATAATGTGGTTTATGGCCTGCTCGATTTACAAAGTAATTTTTCCTTATGATCTAATAGTTTATTTAAAATATTATTGAAAATCTAAGTCCTATTGGGCTTGGAGTTACATTATTTGAGAATTTGGCATGTTGTGGAAAAATTTAATTAATATAGACATAACTTGAATGTCAATAATCAAACCATAACTTCTGATTTAATTAGTTAGACAGACCTTGTCTCCAAAATAGCTCAACTTCCCAGTTTGAAATAATACCAGTGATGCTTATTCCACAAGTAAGATACCACTCCCTTAAGTAATACTTCTACTCTAAAAATTAATTCATCATACCATGTATATTGAAAGCATTTATCTTCCAATAAAATATTACATAACCCACTATACATTATACTATTGTGTAATGATGACTAGTGCAAATTAACTAGCAACAGACTGAAATATGCCTTCATTATCTGATTTTCTGGAAATAACTCCCCTTAAAACAGGGTAACTATATTATAACAAAATTTCCATATTCTATATAATTATCTACAAAGTAGTGTTTCTGGTAAATTTTGTGTATCTTTGCTGCAGATAGCATACTTGAACTAAGTAAATTTAATGAAGTCTGTCCCCAATCTATTGCCCTTTGCTTTTCCTTTAACTGTGGTTAGAAATCTGTCCAGCTGGAACTCTGGAATGGATTCTGTCATTCCATCAAAGGCTTCTTTCAGAATGTGGAACCTGCCCTGCTCTTATTTGCCCAGTACCAAAGCAGCCCTCCTTACCCATTGTCCTTCACCTAAGCACACCTCTATTCACCCTCCACCCCTTGTAACCCCACTCATTATTTTGAATTATCTGATCAAATCTATTTCACAGTGTCCAGGCCTTGAGACTTTATTTCACTCCATATTTAATGATTTTTTTTATCACCAAAACATCACTTTTTTTATATCTTTAACCATGCCTCTATGCTTCCTGTATTTGTTTTAAATTCAGGTAATGACATTTATGATGAGTGTGTCACTGGATTGTGTTGCTACTGCAAATTGGAGGTTACTGAACTAAGATAGAAAACTCATTTCCTTGGCATAGTCAGAGTATTATATTTTGTACTTGACAAAACTTAACAAAACATTAGCTTACAGATTGAGTGGGATTTATCAATTTTCTAAGAACTAGAACACACTTTGGCACAAGTAGCAGTGGATATGTACCAAATTAATTTTATATCTATTGAGAATTCAAAATGCACTTTTGTGCCTCAAAGGAATGATTAGACACACTAATTACTGTTGCACACTGCAGAAATAGCAGTTAGTAGAGGTGTCTTAAGGTAGAAGGGAAGATAAATCAACTTCCCTGTAGTTAATTCTTTAGATTGTGCATAATCCTTTCTGCAAATGCAGGTCTTCCTGCAATTTACATTAAGGACTAAACTCAACAGAGTCATGATGCCAGGGAGAAAATTGGAAGACAAAGAAGTTCTTTGTAAATACTTGACCCTAGGATCACTGGAATGAGAACAAGTTGGCTGACTGAAGAGAGAACAGTGCTTTAGAAGTATTTTATCTATTGTCTTTGGAACAAATATCACATTAAACATAATAGTTTCAGAAGAACATGCTTCAAAAAACAACTAGAAGGCCAGGTGTTTGACCATGTGACAAATATGTTTCTTAAAACTGTGAATTCTCGTTATAAACTATAGCAGGTATAGATTTGAATTTCAAAATATGATTCCAGGATGAGCAGATTAGGGCCATACCTGTATTAGGACAACAGTAGCTATAATGATGTTTTGTGTAAGGACAGACCATTTGCTTTTCAAAAGAGAAGAAAACCACCCTAACCAGTTTGGCACAGTGGATAGAGATCAGGGGTCCCAGGTTTGATTCCGGTCAAGGGCATGTACCTTGGTTGCAGGCACATCCCTAGTAGGAGGTATGCAGGAGGCAACTGATCAATGTTTCTCTCTCATCGATGTTTCTAACTATCTTTCTCCCTTCCTCTCTGTAAAAAATCAATAAAATATCTTTAAAGAAAAGAAAAAAAAACTTCCATGATCCAGTTTCAAATGGCCTTAATATTCTGCATTTCCCTTTGTTGCTTTGCTAAGGAGGGTCATAAAAGCAGAGAGTCTGTTTACCACTTATTCAATATACATAATTTAAGACACGGTAGTCATAATTTGATTTAATCTAAAATTTATTAACTTTCTAGTTCTTAACAATGTAGCTTTACTTTAATCCTTTATTTGCCATATGTTTGTGTAAAAGTAAATGCATGTAAGCATAGCTACCACTTTTCCACAAATTCAGCCATGTTGTTTTCATTTATCAGATTCAGTCAAACAGGCCTTAAGTTGCCCTTGTGAGTGAAAGTCTGATATAGTAAGAATTAGACACTGATAGGACAAAGCCTTCTGCCAAAGCATAGACAGTCTAGATAACAAACCAACAGTTTTGTTGTATTCAGGAAAAAAAGAGTGTATCATTTAAAGGGAACAACAGAAGGAAAGTCATGGGGATGTAAATGTTTAATGAGGGGGGTTTGGGAATAAAATATAATAGTTACCATTAAGCACCATTCTAAGCACTATGTAAGAGCATTATGTATCTATATCATAAAAGGCCTGTGGTCGTGATGCTTTAATGGTGTAATGACCAAACAAGCAGTAGCTCCCCTGTCAAGCAGGGTGAGGTGGCAACAGCATCTATGCAACATACAAGGTGTTGTGGGGCAGGGTGCTGGCAGCAGCATCAGCAGTGTCAGTGGAACATGCGAGGCCTTATGGAGGTGGCAGACACGACATTAATGGCAGGCTAGGCCTAGGGGATCCTAAATGTACATGATTTCATTGTGCACTGGGCCTCTAGAGTTATATAAAACTCGTACATGGAGGGGTTGTGTCCCTTAGCCCCGCCTGCACCTTCTCCAATCTGGGACCCCTTAAGGGATCCCCCAGGTAGGATCGGGACTAAATGGGCAGTTAGATATTCCTCTCACAATCCAGGACTGCTGACTCCCAACTGCTTGCCTACTTGTCTTCCTGATTGCCCCTAACCATTTCTGCTTGCCAGCCTGATCACCCTCTAACTACTCCCCTGCCAACCTGACTGATGCCTAACTGCTCCTCTGCCAGCCTGTTTGCCCCTTAACTACCTTCCCCTGCAGGCCTGGTCACCCCTAAATGTCCTCCCCTGCAGGCATGATCACCCCCAACTACCCTCCCTTGCAGACTTGGTCCCTCTCAAGCCATCTTGTAGTGGCCATATTTTGTCCACATGGGGGCAGCCATCTTGTGTGTTGGAGTGATGGTTAATTTGTGTATTATTCTTTTATTAGATAAGATTAGATAGGATAGAGGCCTGGTGCACAGGTGGGCGCTAGTTGGTTTGTCCTGAAGGGTGTCCCAGATCAGGGTGGGGGTTTCCTTGGGTGTGGGGCGACCTGGGCAAAGGGCCTGTGGTGGTTTGGGGGCTGGTCACACCCCAGGTGACCCAAGCAGAGGCCCTGGAATATGGGATTTATTTATCTCTATAATTGAAACTTTGTAGTCTTCAGCAGAGGCCAACGCTGGCCAGGGCTGTGGAAACTTGGCTTACTCCATTGCCAGGAGCAACTCAAGCTTCCTGCTCTCTCCAGCTCAGTGGCTGCCATCATTTTTGTTGAGATTTATTTATCTTTTATAATTGAAATTTTGTAGCCTTAAGTGTAGGCCAAGGCAGGCTAGGGCAAGAGGAAAGGTTGGCTTCCTCCATTCCTGAGGAACAAATTAACTAATGATACTAATGTCTAAAAGATTTGTATTCTTTCTTTTTGTAAATCCTTACCCAAAGAAATGTTTTTTAAATTGATTTTTGAGATTGAGAAATTGAAAGAAAGAGAGAAAAACCTCAATGTGAAGGAGAAACATCAATTGATTGCAGGTTCAATTCCTAGTCAAGGTTATGTACCTAGGGATTGAACCTGCAACCTAGGTACATAACCTTGACTGGGAATCAAACCTGCAACCCTTTGGTCCATAGGCTGATGCTCCACCCATTGAAAAAAACTAGCCAGGGCTAGATTTGTATTCTTGATTTGGGCTTATTTTATTATGGAACACTTACCCAATATTTAATATGTATACTGTTGACCTCTCCTTTCTCCTTGCTCTCCACCCTTTTAAAACATTAATTCCCACAGGTACACTCTATGCCTTGTCATAAGCAGAAGTCTCCACAATCTTACTTCCCAGCATTTCACTCTCCAACCACCAATTACATTTTCTTCTCAATATGCCAAAAATTATACATTTTTCAATCTACCAGTAATGCACTTGATTCAACCAGCTCTTCTTTGTTTCTCACCCCATTGATACCTTCTTCTTTCTGTTTAGACAGCTTGCAACCCATCTTTATCATCTCTTACCTACTACTATACTTAATTCTCTTACACCTCTGTCTTCCTAAACCTCCTAAATCTTGATTGTCTACTTCTTCACTCATTCTGCTAAGCATGACAGGGAAGAAACCACAACCATATTAAGTGACCCTTCACTTTAAATATATGGTCAATATCAAGTGGCTCTCAGGCTGCCCAGTAACTACATCACAGTTTTCTCATTCAATCTCCTTCCTTCTTTTGTATTTGATTTTTTCCCTTGAAAATTTTAACACTTCCTCTGATCTTCATTCTCAGTTGATTATCCTGCTCCCTATTTCAGTGAAAACATAGAAACAATGAGTAAAGAATGTCTAATTTGCTTCATCTATTGACTGCCTATTCCCATCTCTAGTCTTATACTCAAAAAAGGACAAACCCTCAACTTGTATACTGCACACCTTCACCTTTGCCAACACCTAAGCATTGTTCCAGAAAATCTTACCTCTTTGCAGTACCAATTACTCTTCTCTATCACACCATTTCCATGAGCATGTATACATACTGCAGGGCTCAGTTCTTGAATGTTTTCTCTTTAAAGTTATACTTACTCCTTTATTCATTTCATCTAGACTCCTGACGTTAAATACTATCTATAATCTTATATGCTCAAATTTAAATTTCTGTTCCTGGACACTCTCTCAGTTCAGCATTGAATATTCCACTGTCTATTTTTCACCTCTATTTGGGTACCCAATATTCATCTGGAACTTAACATGTCCAAATATTTTTCTTTCCTTACTTGCTTAGTTGTCTTCCCTATTTTAGTGCAGAGCAACTTTAAACTTTCAGTGGCTCAGTTTAAAAATCTTGAGGTTATCTTTGACTTTCAATTTTCTCTCCTTTCCCATATCTAATCTGCTAGCAAATTGTGTTAGAAGATTAGATATAGAGCATATCTACCTTCAAAATACAGGTGCAGCAAAAGTAGGATTACAGTTGTGAGTAATCCAGAGTTTTTATTCTTATATTATTTACTAATTAATATATTATTTTTCATATGGACAACTGTAAGCCTACTTTTGATACACCTTATATATCTGAAACCTAATCTTTTCTTACTGTATGCACCCTGGACCAATATGGATTATAGTTTCCTTTCTACTATTCCTGCCCCTCTAAGCCTATTCTCAACCCAACAGCCACAATGTTTACATTTTGACATAAAGAGTAGCATATTATTCTTTGCCTCAAAATCCTTACTTTTCCTTCAGTGGCTCCTTTTCTATCAAGAATAGAAACCACAGTCCACTAAGGGGACTAGGAGACTTTATAAGGTCTAGCTCCTGTTACTTTTCTGAGTCAACTGCTTTCTATTCTCTCACTGTGCTCCAGTCACACTAGCCTCCATGTTCTTCCTCAAAGGGAGGCATGCTGCGTGTTCTAACTCTAAGACCTTAAGTGCTCTCTGCAAAGAATGCTTCCCTTCCAATATCTGCATCAGGTGATCCTCAAGAATTTTAAATCTTCACTAAAATGTCAGCATGTTTTAAGGCTCTTTCTAACTATGAAATACGAAATTGCAATGACCCTTTCTTCTAATACTTCCTATTGTCATTTTTATGTCATGTTCTTTTCTCCAGAGAACTCATCACCATCTAAAATATTATATAATCTACGTTCTTATATGATTTATTACCAGTGTCCTCATTAATGATTTTATTAGTGTAGGTTTTTTTTTTAGTATGTGTTCACTCATGTATCTCTTTAACTCAATATAATGCCTAGCATAGAGCAGGCATACAAAAAATATTTGATGAATGAATGAACAAATCTGTAGGAAAATGAATAATAGTTCTGTCATTAATGCAGGAAAATAAATATTCAAACACACTGTTCAAGTCAGCCCAAGAAACTACTGAATTTTCATAAAATATTTAAGAGTTTAGGAGAAAAAATTATTCTTTACAAAGAATTCTGTATATAAATGGTGGAACACAATATAACTAATAAAAAACAACATTTTTGCAGTACTCACTAACTGATTCAGGTAAAAATAACAGTTAAAACCATTGGATAAAAGGTCAGTGGGAAATAAGATGTCACCATATAGACCCACTTTCAATCTTGAAATCACTAAAGGCATGACAAATCAATATTATGTGACATTTTCATTATGATATTTTGGGAAATTAAATACATAGACTCAGTTATGAAATATTCTTGGGAAAAAAGTTGTCCCTAAATCTAATGAAGTCTTTAGAGTTAACTGATAGTTTATAAGAAATACAGATTATTGTGGTAAATAATTAAAAGACATCATAAGAAAACATACATTTAGAATATAGCACATTATACCAAAAAATTCTGACTCAGTTTCTTAACTAGGCTAACGATTGGGAAAAGTAGATGAGAGAAGATAGTTATAGTAAAATATATTTAAGATTTATAGCACCCAATGACAATGTGTGAATATCATAGAGACAATCATTATAATTTAAAAATGGTATGATTGTTAGATTATACCAAGGAATTATAGTTAATTTTATTCAGTATGAAATAACCAAATGTTTGTATAAATAAAAGTTCATTTATTTCAAAATTCTGTACTGAAGTTTATAGGTATGAAATGAAATATGAAACTTTCTTTAAAATACTTTCAACAATAAAAATTAAAAATAAAATATTTAAAAAATAAAAGATTTTACAGCAAAATATGTAGGGTATATCATATTAAGAGTTCCAAAATCTAGATATTTATCAAATTTGAATGATGGGTGCTCTGGACTAAATTGTGTCTCCCTCAAGTCTATATTTAAAGCCCTAACCCCCGTTAAGATTACATTCAGAAATGGGGCTTTTAGGAAGTAAGGTTGAATGATTTCCTTAGGGTGAGATCCCAATCTGATATGACTGGTGGCCTTACAAAAAGAGAGAGATCTCTGGGTCTTTCTTCACATGCAGGCAGGCACCAAGGAAAGACCACACAAGGACACAGCAAGAAGGAGGCTGTCTGCAAGCCAGGACTAGTCCTCATCAGGAACTAATTCAGCTGACATCTTGATCTTAGATTACCAGCCTCCAGAACTAGGAGAAATAAATTTCTCTTGTTGAAGGTATCCAGTCTATGGTATTTTGTTATAACAGCCCAAGCTAACAAACAAAATGGATATATGGAAATGTATGATAGTAGGCTCTGTAATTTTATGTATTTTTGAAAAGAAAAAAAAATGTTCTTTGAAAGTTTTGACCCATGATAATAGAGATAAAATGTTATTTGAAATTAAAATTTTCATTTTGCTATTTAGCTTCCTAACCCTAATTCATCTGACCTTGTAGCTTTCCTGCTAATATATTATTTATAGCATTTTGCAGCCTAGGAGAGCAAGTCTAAGCTCTTAGTCTGCTGTGTTCCCCCTTTCCCCATAATTATGGTCTAAATGAATCTTTCCAGAAATGTCTCCCTCTGCTCTCTATAACATATCCTTCAACTAAAAGAAACAACTTTTCATCATAAAAAATACCCTCTTTCCATTTATATTTGTAATGATTCTTCAAGTTCAGCTCAATTTCTACATTGAAATAAAAAAAGATAACTAAGCAGTTGCTATACCCAGTTATATGCCACTAATAAATGAAGGCTGTATAGTTTCTGATGTCAGCCCTCAATTTTTTCTTCCCAAGGAACTGGTAATAAACTTTAACCAGCTTGCCTATAAGATTACTTCATAGAATTGTAGATCCTCTCCTACTTTTTCCATTCAGAAAGCCCCATTGGTGCAGGTTGTCTCCTATCTTCAATACCTTTATCAGTGCATTCTTAATTTGCACTTACGTACTTTCAGAATGTTCAACCCATACATATCGTTATTTTTCTTTAACTTTCTACATTTTCTCCCCTTTCCTACCATTTTCATGAGCATCCCAGAATTTCAATTGTAACTTGCTTCTATGCATTCTTCCGTGTTCTTTTAATTCATGTAATTATGCACAGATACGTATACGTAAGATTCAAGTCTTTAGTTTATAAAATAATATTTTATCTATGCTTCTCAGTATTTTGCTCTTATTTTTTTCTAACAGAAATGCCTCCATATCAGCTGAGAAAAACTGAGATCATTTAAAAAATAATAATGACATAATATTTCACAGCAGAGATAAATTTATTTAACCATTCCCTACAGATAAGTATTTAATTTTTATTGTCTGGTTTTGCAACCAACATTGATGTATAGACTTGTATATAGTAGTTGTAGTTTTACTTTAATGGGATGGAATCACTGGTGTGCTTTATTCCAACACATGATTTCACATTGCTTTCCAAAAAAATATGTGAGAAGTTACATTTTCTTAGGAAATGTATGAAAGTACCCTATTACTTATAGGGACATTAGGCAGTATGAAGCTTTTGCCATAAGCCATCAACAGGGCAAGTAGTCAGATCTCAGGATTATTTGCACATCTCTTTCTCAATGACATAGTTACTCACACATTCACGCATCTGTTGGTCAACTTGCTCTGTAAGTTGTCTATTCTTATTCTTTGGTTCATTTTTCTACTGAAATGTCAATATTTGTATTGTGAGTTACTAAAGCTTTTACTATATTAAATATAACAATGTCTTTTTATGAGCTGTATTACAAATATTTGTTTCCCAATCTATTACTTATCTACTGCTTAAAATATATTTTTCATATACACATTTTAAATGTTTATATAGTAAATATTTTCATATTTTGTTTCATAGCTTTTAAGCTTTCTGTTTTGCTTTTAATGAACTCTCAAATATCTAGCTTGTATATATAACCTCCTAAATTCTCTTCTTAGAATTTTTTACTGTTTTATAATTACATCTTTAATCAACAGGTATTGGGTAAGACAGGGATTCAATGTATTTATTTTAATGGATAGTCAGTTACAACATCTATTTACTAAATTAGACCCTCCTTTTTAAATGAATTGAAATACTACCTCCTTAGTGATCCATTATATGCCACAATATGTTCTGATCTCTTTGTGAGCATGTGTGCTTCTCTGCTGGTGGATTTAAAATTCTATATTCATATAAAATCTTCTTTCCCACTAGTTGCAAGTTCTGCTTCTTGCTATGGGTTCTCATAGCACTTATTTTTTACTTAAGGCAATTACTTTCTACCTGAAGTTATCCTTGTTTATATACATCTTTCCTTGATCTCACTGTATAATCTTTGAAGGGAAAAATCCCCATGTAATTTATTTTTGCACACTCCACAGTTTCTTGAGCAATTTAGAAACTTTTCATTTAGTATCAAATGGGTATAGTATTGATTAAACATACATTGTGAAAATCATAATAGTATCATACAGTTTTAGAAACTTAATGTGATGGTGATGATCCTAGTCAAGATAAGGGAGATTTTTGTTCTTATTTTTCTTTTGAACTTCTTGCTACAGTAAAGAGTTAAACCAATAAATTTTATTTATGTAATCTTTCAGTGTTTTATTCATTGGAACATATCTCTAGACCTCCCCTTCATGCAAAGTTCACTGCAGCCTAGTAACATTTGTTAGGTGTTTCAATTTAACTTAGTTTTATTTAGTACTTTTTTCACCTTATTAAAGCCATGAATGGCATATCTGAGTGAATTCATAGGTCCACAAAACTCAAAAAACTTTGTTAACATAAACCAAACCAGAGAAAAGCATATAAAAAGTTGTTTGTTCCCTTAAATAAATAAATAAATAAATAAGCACACACACACACACACACACACACACACACACACATTTAGGGGCCCAGTGCACAAATTTGTGCACCTTGAAAGGAAGGAACGGTGGGTTGTGAGACTGTGGTAGGCACAGGGATGGGTCTCAGCTCATCCTCTGTGCCCCCGCCTAGCCCCTCCTGCCATGGCCCCTGGTCCTGTCTGCTGGCAGCCCCAGTCCTGTCTTCGCTACTCCCATGCACTGAGGGCACCAGCCCCACTTGCATCCACTGACAGCGCAGAGTGATTGGGGCTGGCGCTGAGTGATTTTGGGCAGCACCAGCAGCAGGTGTGAGTGGCAGCTGTTGCCCATATCACCCCTCAGGAGCAGGGGGAGGTGGAGAAGTCCTGAGGGGCAATTGGGGCTGGCAAGCAGCACTTGTACCCGTTGATGGCACTGAGTGATCAGGGCTGGCACTGGGTGCCAGCAGCAGATACAAGTGCCTGGCCAGACCATGATGCGTGGAAGCAAGGAATGTTCACTAACCACCAGAGTCTCCCTGAATGATAGCAACTAGCACCCCTCCTTGGCCTGGCACCCTTGCTCACCTGCTCCACCATCCTGCCACAGCCAATGCCCACCATGTTCCATGCTCTGCCACTGGCTGCTAACACCTACCATATTCTGTGTGCACCCCCTGGTGGTCAGCACATGTCAGAGTGACCAGTTGTTTGGTTGTTTGGTTGTTTAGTTGTCTGCCATTCGGTCTATTTGCATATTAGGATTTTATATAGAGAGACTAGTGACCCAATGCACAAAATTCATGCATGGTATGGGGTTCCCTCAGCCCAGCCTGCTCCCTTTCACTGAGAGTCCTCAAAAGATGTCGTACTGATGGCTTAGTCCCGCTCCCCATGTGAGAGCTGAAATCTGGCCACCCTCTGTGGGAAGTGACCAGGTTGATAAAGGGAAGGCACCAGCCCCATTACCCTGTTGCTGCAGCCACTGCCAGCCACTTTAACCACCAAGGTATTTTCATCAACACGGACTCCAGACCCTTCACTGTGAAAAAAATGACAACTTTCTTTAGGCATTTTCAAGATGTGTCTTTCATAGGATATGACAGGTCTTTCTTTTCTTTCTTATTTATTTTTTTATTTTTATTCTCACCTGAGGATATGTTTCCATTGATTTTTAGAAAGTGTGGAAGAGAGAGGGAGAGACAGAGAGAAATATCAATGTGAGAGGGACACTTTGATTGGTTGCCTCCTGCATGAGCTTTGACCTGGGCCTGGGTCAAGGAGGAGACTGTAACCAATTCTGCCCTTGATCAGAATCGGCCCTGCTGTGAGCAGGCTGAGGCTTTATCCACTGAGCCAAAACAGCTAAGACAGGATATGAGGTATCTTAGCCCCTCCAGCAGCGGACCTTCATTTTTTCCTCCTGGAATGTGGTGGAAAAACCCTAGATCACCTTCTTGGATTCTAATAACCTAAGTTACTAAGAACATCGTAAGTGGTGGCATACAGGGAGCTTAGCCAATGAGTGGCCAGAAAAGGTATTTACTCTTAAACTGGTTTGGCTCAGTGGATAGATCATGGGCCTGCAGACTGAAGAGTCCCAGGTTTGATTTCTGTTAAGGGCATGTACCTTGGTTGGAGACACATCCCCAGTGAAGAGTATGCAGGAGGCAGCTGATTGATGTTTCTCTCTCACTGATGTTTCCAACTGTCTATCTCTCTCCCTTCTTCTCTGTAAAAAATCAATAAAATACATATATTTTTTAAAATAGTGTTTCTTCTGCAGGTCATGCAGTCCCTGCATCGTATCCACTGGGCTAGGGGCGTGTCCTAGCCACCCGGTGGTGGCCACCGAGGTCTCCGCACACCCCAGAGATAGGCAGCCAGCCTCCCTGGCATGAGCACTGGGCTGGGGACCCCCAGGCCACAGGCAGCTGTGTTCTCCAGGGTCTCTGCATGCCCCAGAGGCCAGCAACCAGGCCTCTGTTGTGGGCTAGGGGCTGGAGGCTTGGATCCAAACCACTGCTTGGTGCTGGAGCACATGCAAGAGGCTGGGAATGGGTGGGAACATCCCGTCTCCAAATGCCCCTTAGGCCAGCAGCTATCCCAGTCCTGGGCTCCAGGATGGGGGCATGGACCCAAACCACACTTGCTATGGAGCATGTTTTTCCACTCCATCCCAGCCACTTGCCACTTGGTGGCTGCACCCGTAGTCCCAGCATGGTGGTGGTGGTGATAGAGGGTGTTCTGAGATGCCTACTACTCAGAGCCTAAGTGCAGGCCTACAGGCCAAGAGAATCCTGGGTCCTGAGGATGTTCCGCTAGGCATCTGAGTATGCAAATTAACTGCCATCTTTATTGGGTAAATTTGCATACTCACTCCCGATTGGTGGGCATGACTTGTGGGTGTAGCGGAGGTACAGTCAATTTGCATGTTTCTCTTTTATTAGATATGATATATATGTATTATTTCAGAGAGGAAAAGAGAGGGAGAGAGAGACAGAAACATCAATGATGAGAGATAATCATTGATTGGCTGCCTCCTGCATAGGCCCTATGGGGATGGAGCTGAAACCCAGGCATGGGTCCTGACCAGGAATTGAACTGTGACCTCCTGGTTCATAGGTCAGGTTGACACTCAAACACTGAGCCACAGTGGCTGGGCATCACTTTTTTTTCTTAACCATGGCTTTTGAGATACCAAATTTGCTTGATAACAGTTAGAAAAATCACAGCAACCAAGATTGTGAACTCAATGTGTTGGCATAACACAGATCATGATATTCAAGTCAGCAAAACAGAGCAATTAACAGACATTTACCTAGAGCTACCTAAAATCATGCAGGTTTAACTCTGGGTCTATAACAATTTTAGAGAAACTGTTTGTGGTGGCCTCTGGGTAAAATAAAATAGGAAATTCTGCTTCAATCCCAGCTGCTGTGTTCTAAGAAATGCTGAAAATTGACTCAGTCTTGCCCTTTTGACATAATGTTTTTTTCTCTTTATATTCAGCATTTTAAATGAATATAAGCCAGTGTGCAATAACAGTCTTTGTGTAAAAAAAAACCCAAAACAATCTAATTTGCTTTTTTCTGCTGAGGTGCTCCAAGCTCACTGGGGTGAACCATTGTTTTCTCTCCTATTGAAGAGAAAAAATGCTGGCCCCTTGAGACTGGAAGAGGTTCCAAAGGAGGATGAAGATTGGTCAGATAAGTTATACTTAGGAGCCCTAACAGAGGGGAGGGGGTATTAGGTGAGTTGTCTGAGAGCCAGTCTCAACAATCAAATGTGTATCAAAAGAGCAGTAGCATCTGAGCAAAAACTGAGGGGTTGTGACAAGACTGGTTAATTGGTACATTTTGTGGAACATGACCACCTTTTAAATATGGTTATTTAGTTCATTTGAGGCAGCTCTTTCTGAAACTACTTATTAGATGGATCGTAATGTATATGAGATCAGGGGCCCTTCATTAATGTTTAATAGACTTGGTTTTAGTTATGGCCTTCATGTCCTACAGAAATATTTATTCTATCCCTGTGCCTCCAAAATCAGCAAAATGAGCAAGCCATGCATCCTTGGCTACCACTGTATGTACTGGATACTATTTTGTCCCTGTTATTTTTTTGTCTCTGATTTAAGCTTCTCAATTGAGATGGAAAATGTAGACCTTTTGCCAGGAACAAATCAGGGCAACCTAATAAAAAATGAACCAAGACTTACCAGTCTAATATCAAAGACTTCAATTAAATTCTTGGAATAGGCCAAGAGCGACATTTACTTCTCTGAGTTCAAAACAAAAAAAAAAAAACACTTTAAGAAAGCAGTTATAAAGGGTTAGAAGAGGTTACATGGGTAAGAATCTTAGCATGGACCTGCTAATGATTGTAGCACTATTTAGTAATGCAGTTGTCCCTTAGTATTCCTGAGGAATTAGTTCCAGGAACTCTTCTCCCCCAAGATTCCAAAATCTATAGATGCTCAAGTTCCTAGTATAAAATAGTGTATTTGCATATAATCTAAGCATGTCTCCCCATAAACTTTAAATTACTCAGAACACCTGATTACTTTAGATTATTTATATTACCCAACACGATTAAATGCTGTGTAAATAGTTTTTACACTGCATTATTTAAGAAATAATGACTGCATATTACACATCAGCAACAGTGTAACATAATTTTAAAAACATTTTTTAAAATATATTTTGTTGTTTTTTTACAGAAAGGAAGGGAGGGAGATAGAAAGTCAGAAACATCGATGAGAGAGAAATATCGATCAGCTAGCTGCCTCTTGCACATCCCACAGTGGAGATGTGCCTGCAAGCAAGGTACATGCCCCCGACCGGAATTGAACCTGGGACTCTTCAGTCCGCAAGCCGATGCTCTATCCACTGAGCCAAACCAGTCTCGGCTGAAAACATTTTTGATATGAGGTTGGTTGACTACTGAATGCAGAACCTGTGGATGCAGAGGGCTAACTATATTGAGGCATTATTCTGGTTCCATCCTGATTATTTTATTTATTTCTCCAGGACAAGAAATAAAGCAAGCATGGCTTATGGGTCCTGAGTTTAGAGCAGAGAGTTAAGAAGGGAAAAACCATAAGACTGTTCAAGTAGACCCCAGGAATCATATTCTCTGATTGGCACACAGACATGCTGGATCTAACTTGCCATCCCTGGTAATGAAGCACTATTCTGTGTTTTGTTGTTGTGTAAAGAACATTATAAACTGATGAACAAAAGGATAGATACAGAGACAGTAAAGCTTCAAACAGACTGTGAAATTACAGCAGGATGATTAAAGTTAGGTGAGGTAAATAAGAGATCAATCAAAGGACTTGTATCTATGCATATAATCATAACCAATGAACATAGACACTGGGGGGTTGGGGTATGCCTGGGAGGGAGGGGGGCAATGGGAAGATATGTATAAAAAATTAATAAAAAAAGAAAAAAAAAAAAGAAAACAGTTTATTGTAACAGTGGGTAGCTAAGCATAGGATCCATCATAAAAATCATAATGCAAACAGATATTTGTACCTTTTAAAAATGATAAGCCAACAAAAATGAATGAGAAAGTATTTGAGTGATTAAAGCCTAAATGAGATAAATTATACTAGAGCTACATAAAATATGCAAATGATGGGATATTTTTCTTCATTCACTATGTCTTAATGGTGGGGGAATTAATGTACTTCCAATTGATTCTAAAAAGAAGCTGTTTTATTATGTTTACTACACAATGAGCCTGCCTAAGGCATACTCTAGTTATGTTATACATTATTAACTGCTATAAACCATTACTCTGAATAGTACCCAAGTGGCCTGAAAGTTAATGTATCTCTTTAAGTGCCTAGTTCACTAAAGAGAGTAACTTAGACATTGGAAAGTGACTGCTTGTTCATTGACTCTGATTCTGCCACGATTAGAATAAAGTTTGGGGCAGAGCTGGAACGGGCCAGGAAATAGAAAGAAGATGAGCCCTGCCAGTGTGGCTCAGTGTTGAGCGTGGACCTATGCATCAAGAGGTTGTCTGGTTCCTGATAAGGGCACATGCCTGGGATGTGGGCTCCATCTCCAGTGAGATGAAGAGGCAGCCTATCAATATTCTCTCTTATCAATGTTTCTATCTCTCTCTTCCTTTCCTTCCTCTCTCTCTCTAAAATATATATATTTAAAAAAAATAAAGTTGAGAAAGGGTTAAACTCATTGAAACAAAGTATAAATACCGATTTTTATGATACTCTAGGGCAACTAGGTTATACATTTCAATAATTACCTTGAAGTTGTCCAAACAATAGAACATATGTCCCTTCTTAACACACATACACACACACACCTTTGACTGGCATGCAGCATAAGGTTTCAGGTTTTTCTAGACTGCTGCCTTTTTCCTGCTACAACTGCTAATAAGTAAATGATTAAAGAAATGGACAAGGTTTGAGAAAATTATTTCTTTCTCCTCCCCCAACCTCTTAATCTTACTTAGTCAGAAAAGTTGTCTGCATACCTCATATAATGTGAAGGACAGAAATAATTAACTGTTGATTATTTAAGGTAAGTTATACCAATACATGATGTATGGGAAGCTCTTCCCATTTTTGTTTTAAATTACACTAGAATCTTTGAATAGGTATGAATACCTATTTCTACTAGAATCTTTGAAATAGGTATGAATACCTATTTCATTCTCTGATTGAATTTATTTTTTACTCGATAGATATTTATTCATGTACCTACTATGTGCCAGATAATAGGCAAAAGGTAGGGAAAAATAAAGTAAAGACCCATATTCTTTTCACAAAAATGGAAAACACAAGTGAAATTCATGGTTTTGGCTTATTTTTTGTATTACAAATATAATTGTTGTTTATAGAACTTTTATAGATTTTTAGTTTACCTTATTCTTTTTCTCATTCATTATGAATTTACCCATAGACCAATGAATCTTTTTTTTATAATGACATTCATCCCTTAATTTGCATAAATGGTAACAGCTAACAGTGTTTAAAACTGGTTATAGAGACTAGAACAGCCTCAGGTCTTCAACTCTGTTCTTCCTAACCTCCTTCCTGGTGGACTCTCATGTTTTGTATCCTTCAGACTCAAAAAAAAAAAGAGAGAGATATGAGAAAAAAACAAAACAAATAGGGAACACAAAAAATGGAAGTGAGATAGAGTGAAGAAGAGTATGTAATAGGAAGACAAAGATATTCAGAAGTGAGGAAGCAATAAATAATGTTAAAGATAAAGGCAAACTCACACTCATTCATCCTTTCATAACTCAAGCACAGCAACTTACTCTTTCCTGTGAGGTAAATCACCATTTATATCCAAATATCCATCAAAAAATTTTATGGTGTTCAATAATCTAACAAATATCTGAGCAATCTCATTTAAGAAATTCAAAACACTATTCATCTATTGTTTTTAAACCTTTTTTCATTGGACCTGGTCACCTTTGAAATTGCCTGTGAAATTTTTGTGTTCTCACAGGTGAGTTTCAAACAAATAGCACCAAACAAACAAATGACAATAAAATCCTTTACAATTTTAGGATGGAGGGAGTTTAACAACGGAGAGGGAACTGCAGTAGAGAGGGGTCTTAAAAATGGGTTCAAGGTGGCATGTGGTAATGAAAAAAGGTACTATGATCTGAAACATCATTATGAAAGTATAATGTGCAGAAAGGAGGTGATAACTACATCTACCTGATCAGACCTACCATAGGTTCACCATAGGGCTGAGGACAAACTGTATTCTCTTTAGGGGGTTTGGCCAGGAGAGTAACTGCTTTCTATGAGATATGACTGCTGATTAAGCAAGATGAGAGCAGAACCAGAGGGGAGGCCTTGACTGCCTTCACTTATCTGAAAGTATACTTGTTCCTGTGGATCTAAGTAAGAAGTATATTCTATATCACTTTTCAGAAATTATTATTATACTTACAGATGCCAGAAATAGATTGGGCTACTCCAAATTACCATTAGTCATTATTAATATAATCTAGATAACTTGGTAAGAATGTTGTTGAAAGGTTCAGTAATTATGTGGGTAATTGAATGAAAGTATTTCTTTGTCGCTTTATACTGAAAACACAATTTTCTGAATAGGAATAGAACACACAAATATAGAGTTCTTTAGTCTATAAAATATATTTTTATTAATAAATATTTTTGTACAGTTTTCCAGGATTAAATCCTTTTTATTACCTATGTTAAAGAATCCATCACTTACTTGTATTGTTTTTATAACGCAACGTGATGTCATCTGAAAAATTTGGTGAACAATTTTTTCCTTATTCATTAAAAACATACTTTATGTTCATCAATTAGGCTTGAAGATGAATAATTGAAGTGAATCCATGTGCCAGAAATTGCACATGTAGATGTGTGTATACTAATACATTTGTATGGGAGAGGTTGTTTATTTAGGGATAGAATTTCTTCTGGCTTACAGAATCCCTTCTGGTTTATGGGAACCAAAAAGAAAAAAAAACACACTAAGAAATCTGGGGCAACAGAGAAAGTTTAATTTAGTGAAGGAAGATATACAAAACAGTGTTAAAATCTTAGCCAATGTGAAGGAGAAGCTCCATTGGCTTGAAAATAAAAGGTAATTGATCAGATAGAGAAGAGCTGTTCCTGCATTGTGGTCTTGGCAGATGGCATGAAACCAGTAATACTATCTCTAGAGAGCTGGTAAAGTGATATACACAGACACAGAGAGAAATTTTACCAGTAAGACCAGAGGAAAAAAGGAAATTAAATATATTTTCTTCCTGTCTTGGAATTGGAATTTTTTTTCTACAACTCTCTCCTTTTTTTCTAGAGCCCAGAGAGTCAGCAAGCATCTTGGGAGGAATGGCATCCTTTTTAAGAGAATTTTGAATGCTATTTTCAAACCATACATTCCACTGGTCCAATCTATATCTATATCTTTGTACAGTTTCCTTTAATGTCTGAGGTTTCAGAATGACCACCGATACCATGCAGAGCCCTAAGCTTACATTATTATGCAGTAAGAATACCAAGATAAGTTGTTGAACACACTTTCAATATTTGCTTCAATGAGCAAAGAAAAATGAAATTATTTCCATTTACTTCCAGCACACTTTATTTCAGTATAAATTTATTTGATTAGAGGACTTCTTCTGCCATCTGTGTGCTTCATCCGTTTTGCTCTTTGGCAGTTTCAATGGCATAGTGGAGGAGAAATTTTCCTATTGTCTAAAGCACTATATGCATATTATGTATTGCATGTAATATTTTATCATAACACATTGTAGTCACACTATATTTACTTCCTCTTTTTGTCATATTTTTTCTCATTTGCCTTATTTTTCTTCTCCTGTTTTCATTAGTAACAGTACTATTAGAAATTGAACCAGTAGCAGTAGTAACTGTGGTGCATTCTATTTATTGAATGATGAGTATATGTTAGGTGGTGTGTACTTACTACATTCCATACATTATGTATGATCTTAAAAATGGTCTCTACAATGTTATTCTTGAACAGGGTGTGAACAGAAGAAAGAATGGTTGTTACAAAATTAAGATCGGAGGCCTCCCTGCATTGAATTATTCTAGGAGTCAGGGTAGAATCAAAGCAAAATTGGCAATTTGTAAAGTTAGGAGAACTGGCCTCAATCAATATGAAGAGAAACAAAACAAACTTTTGTTTGTTGTATACTAAATTGGAAGAATGAACTCAGAATATTTTCCATATGCAAATAATAATAAATATTTCCCATTTGTGTGACTTACGGATAAGTATATTAAATCAAGTCAGAGCATCAGCTAAGAGTTTATGGCTATCATCTTATATAGACAATATTATTAATTCATGAGTTCATTTAAAAACATTATTATCAAATTTTTGCCTTGATAAATAATGATTTTAAAATTTTTATTAGAAGTTATCTGCTGCATCTCTTCCTCAAATTATCTTCTTCATTGGTGTTCTATTCTCTAGATCAAAAATGATAATTAGTAATTACAGTCTATCTTGAGAGTGTACTTTAAAACTTCAAGTGTAAGTGACTGTAAATGTTTAATGTGTAATTATAATGTGAGAATAAATTAATAACCCAGAAAAATAAAAGTGGTGACTGGCATGTTTTCCTTCAATATTTATTATTTGTTTTCTAATAGACACTGAACCAGAAATGTGAAATTAGTACTCAAAGCAATGCATTGAGCCTAAAGGGATTTCTTATACTTGATGACCAATTATATTTTGTAGCTTCTTCCAATATGAAGAATATAGGGCATACTTGATACATAATTGATATTCAACATATATTGGTGAATTAATGATGAACAACATAGATGACTGGTTGGCTTGTCCTTAACATACAAAGCATTTTCTTGTATGTAGGGAATGATGCCCAAAATCTTGAAGGATACAAAGACATTTTCAAGTGGCAGACATTTTCACTTTCTAAAAGAAAAATAATAGTGCTATGGAATTATATAGTCAGTTTGACATAATTGGCTCTAAGATCTCCCTATAAGAAATACATTATTTGCTTTAAAATATCCAGCTAATTTATTAAATTATGCAATTTGTTTTGTACATAGCTACA
Source organism: Lasiurus cinereus (assembly GCA_011751065.1). Classification (NCBI taxonomy): domain Eukaryota; kingdom Metazoa; phylum Chordata; class Mammalia; order Chiroptera; family Vespertilionidae; genus Lasiurus; species Lasiurus cinereus. The sequence goes on along the minus strand of JAAGEH010002361.1, from coordinate 4,589 downwards.
TTGTTTATTAAATTGGAAGAATGAACCCAGAATAAACAATGGTGATCCATTCAATTTGAAGGAGTCTTAGTAAGATACATATTACATGATATTCTAATGTTATATACTTTAAAGTTTCCTTTTTTAAAAAATTAAGTGACAGTTTCAAGATTTGGGAACTTGTCTAGAAAAACCTAATCATTTATCAAAATTCAACAGTCAAGCTTATTTGCTGCAATTGCATTCATAATCATTTTCTGCCTTTGAACAAATAAATTTTTGTAACTTGAGTTGACATTTTTAACAGTTTCTTAAAGTATTTAAAATAATTTTATTTAATTTTTGGGGGGTCAATATTAGCTAAATATAAAAATACCTTCCTGACATTGATTTGCACCTTTTTTCTTACCTGGAATTCTTTCTCAAATTCATACCTATTCATGAAATACTTATAAAATTTATTTGCATTAGGAATTGGAAATTAGGTAGCTGAATATATAATAAAATAATTTGATATTTTCAATTCCTGAATGTGTCCAAAAAAAAAGGTTAGAATTATTGTTCAGAGAACTGTACTTTTCACTGAGTTTTTAGAAGATATTCAATTCCTATTTTGTGAGAGCAGACACACTCATTGTGAAGCTCTTCTCTTATCCAAAATTAATTTGCTCACCAGTAGTCAATTACTTTACATAATTTAAAACTCAGTGAGAGAAAAATTACTGAGACAATGTATACACTAGTAGTTTATTAATGAATGAGTATCTCCCCCCCTTGCCAATCCCAATAAATAACCCTGCATAGATTTGCTTTTTTTAGGATCTTAAAAGACATTTTCATCAGAAACATATTTCTTTAAAAAATGATCAAACTAGGAATAATCACCATTCATCAGCTTACACCTTACATATTACGGATGCAAATATTTTCTCAAGGTCACCTTTTAATTATCTCCCTCTAGGACCTTGCATTTTAAAAAAGGTATTCCATCAAGCTACATTTGTGTTTTAATTAATTTCCTTCCTTTTACTTATCAAACACATATGGCCAATAAAAAATAGTAAATTATTATTCTAGCCAAAAGCAAAAAAAATAAAACAACCCAAGAAGCCAAAACCAAGATTTTAATTGACTTAGGTAGGTCTCCATTAGAGTATTTGAGATTCTTTAAGACATGGAACATACTAATTAGTATAATTTTGGAGACATTACTAGTGAACTTTTCTTCCCTTTGATCTACCCTCTCCATAACTGCCAGAATATCATATTTACCATGAAATTTCTCTGCAAAAATCCTTCAATAGGTCTCTATTTCTTCAGGAGAAAGACCACACTAATTAACATGATTTTAAGAGCAGCCATATCCTGGCTCATCCCATTGCTTGAGTTATAATTCATGCACTGGAGGGGGGTCCCTCAGCCTGGTTGCCCCCTCTCACAGTCTGGGAGCCCTCAGAGGCAGGAGGCAACCCAGTGATCAGGGGAAGACAATGTCCCCATCACATCTCTGATGCTGCCACCAAGCCTTGGGTGGCCTGGGCAGCTGGGAAGCCACCATCTGAGGCATGCCCATGCCTCAGGCCATCCCTGGGAGGCTGGAGGGCTGAGGGCGAGTCCAACCTCACCAAGTGCCTGCCTACCCCCCTTGGAGCTGAAAGGATTGGGCACTGCCATCTTGTGACTGTGTGATGATTAATTTGCATATTCCCTCCTTATTAGGATGTTCCAATGAATCTATATATTTGGTTTCCCAATCTATACTTTACTTTCCAACATTCTCCGCAAACATACATACCAGTGATGTATGTGTGTTTCCTGCTAGTCAGTTAAATTCTTTCTTATAACCCAACATTCAGCTTAAAAACTGCTCTTGAACTTTTCAACAAGTCTTTGGAAACACATGTCTGTGTTAATATATTCCACACATGTCTGCCTCTCTAGGTATTCAACTCTTTGAGCAGTGGGTCTATGTTTAAAGAATCTTGCATTTGTTGAGATCCATCCAGTGCCATGCACATATAATAAAGTGCAGGATTGGAGATGGACTCTAGGCTAGCAGAAAAGGCACTGTTGGGAAAGATAAAAGAATAGAAAGTAGAGTTCATTTACTTAGCTTTATTTATTAATATGACAGTGAATAAATGCACAGGAGGGCTTTACTGGTTATAATTTGAGCTATATAAGAGTTCAAAGTCAATTGGCTTCTGCTACACTCTTACCTCACCTCATCCACTGGGAAAAAGTGGCATTTTTTTCCTACAGTATCCAGTATCCTTGCTGTTTGTATTTTCCACATACAAAATTTACAAGTTTTAAAGCTCAAGACAACTAATGGAAGCCCCTGGTTTTTACAGTATTCCAAACATGCAGTGATATTTGGAAATTATCTTCTCTTCCTAGAGTACTCAAATATGGATACCTTAAACCAGAGAATTCTCAAGCTGGCAAAACCTTAAGAAATCGAGAGCAACTCTTTATTTTACAGATTAAGAAATGCTTATTTATCTACCAACCATTTCATGGTTGAATATGCCAGAAAAATGCCTGGTGCTGTGACAAAACTCAGTAAACATGCTCTTCATTGTGAGGTGGACAGTCCAGTTAGATATAATGATGTTAATATGATAATTACACAAGTAAAATAAAATTTGGGCCCAAAGAGTTGAGTTAAATTAAAGTTGCACGCACAGATAATTTGTGGTTGACCTACAACTTAAGGTAGAAATGAGCTATCCTAACTTCTATCCTTTGCTCTTTCTAAAATTAATAGTTTAAAAGTCTTATAAATGTTAGAATGATATATGAATATTTTAATTATATAATTGTTACCCTCTGATCTTTGCTTTTTTGTTGGTATAATATTAAATCAATATTTACTACAATATATATAAAATTTTAGTTCAGTTTATTTTTCACACACTCATAATTCCTTTAGCAGAAAGGATGGTACAATGATAAAGAAAACAGGTTTTTAAGAGAAAGACAACTTGAATCACTACTGCAGCCCGCCACTTATAAGAAATACAATTTCAGATAAAGTAACTGACTTTTCTAAGGCTTGGTTTCCTTATCTGGGAGATGACCATGCCAGAGTTCTCCTATGTAAGGCTTTTGAAGGGATTAAAAAAGATACTGAATGTGATGCAACTAACATAATCCAATTTTTAAAATGTCTATTTTTGTCATTTTCTCATAAAGATCCTCTCTACCTTTGTAGTATAGCTTGTGATCCAGAGAGCATTGCCAATGACGTAGCCCTTCACAAATGACCCTGGAGTTCATTCAGCTTATAAAATAAAAATCCTTCACTCTGTTCAAGTTGTTTCCTCAACTTACAGTGGTCTTTCTTCTGTCTTTTCCCTCTCAGAATCCTGTGATTTTTCAGTTTCATCTCAAATCCACTTTCATTAAGAAGTTTCACTAAGACTTCATTGACATATCTAATCTCCCCTTTCTTTCCATAGTAGTTTGCTCTTATCACTTTTAGGTCACTTATTTAATCATCATGATTTTCAAGTGAATACTTGTCTGTCTTCTCATAATATGGTGAGATCATATAGGGAATGGTTAGCACAATTTTGTACATAGTAGGTTCTTAACAAGAAGTCTGTTGAACTAAGTTGAATAGAAAAATGAGGAGCTTCACTATCAGTGTGACTCATCTTAATTTTGAAATCATATGCCATCAAGTAAAGTCAAATCTATAAACTGAAGTCAGCAGATGTGGTGATTAAGGTATTTGAGCACATTGAGGAATATCATAATTCAAGAAAACTGTAGAGGAAGTAATTTTCTTGACTAGAGAGCAATGATAAATTCACTCAGATTTAATTGGTAGGGCTAAAGCAATACTCCCTGAATGAGTAAGTACTCAAGGGGGAAACGAAGAACTTGAATTATAAAACATTTGTATGTGACTCTATGTTTAAAAAATAATAGCTAGTACTTGTAAGTACAGAAAATTGAAGCTCCATTCATTTTTCCATTATATTCAAATATTTATTGAACCTTTAACAAGACTGGAATTTGAAAGATGATTAATACTTTAGCCTCCAATTTCTCAAAATTATTAAAATATGGTAAACACATTAGGCTTGTTGATTAGAATGTTTAATATTAATTTTAATTAAAAATATATTTTGATATTTATTAAAGAAACATTTTAATTCTACTAAGTCTTCTGTGGGAATGTGAATATTTTCTACAGATTTTGAAATTGTTTCTTATTTTCCTATACACTGAGTGGCCAGATTATTATGTGTTCAGAGATCATAATAATCTGTCTTCTTAGTGTATAGGAAAATAATAAACAACAATTTCAAAATTTGTAGAAAATATGCACATTTCCACAGAAGACTTAGTAGAATTAAAATGTTTCTTTGAAAAATATATATTAGAGGCCCAGTGCAAGAATTCATGCATGGGTGGGATCTGGCCAGCCTGGCCAGCGGGAGGAGACATGGCAGTTGGATGGCCTGCCTGCTGGTCAAACTTCTGGTAAGGGAACAATTTACATATTAGCCTTTTATTATATAGGATATATACTGAGTAGCAAGATGATTATGTGTTCAAAGATCATAATAATCTGGCCACTCAGTGTATATATATCG